>WNWK01034336.1:0-20502 GCA_009830355.1 Cherax destructor | reverse complement strand
AAGGGCCCGGGGTAGAGTCACGGATTAGGGCATCCATGGTTAGGTTACCTTTCTTTTTGTTTTTAAGAAAAAAAAGAAAGGAAAATAAAAATAAAAAGAATAAAAAAAGGAGGGAACGTGGAGGAATAGCTCCTAGGAGGAATGAAAGGGGCGTAAATCCCCCTCCGCACCCAAGAGGACCTCAACACCAAGTAGTGCAGATGCTGCATGGAACCCGTGCCATACCCTACCCTTCACGCCAGTAAACCAGCAATCCGGGATAGCAACCTCACATCCACCGAGCCACCTCGGCGGCCGGATATCCGCCACAAAGCATACCGCCTTCGGCCACCACCCCCGGAATCCGAAAGGTGGCCTCCAGAGATACACCCGTCGCCCGAAAGATACCCAAGGCCACCCCATGGGAGACCGGAGAGGGATTGGGACATCCCCAGGCGATCCAGATTCCACAGCAAACTACACCACCGCCACGAACCTCAACGAAATGGGAATGGACCATGGTACCCTTCCCCCTACCTAGGAACTAGAATGCCTGTGGAGAGAAGCTCCCAGGGTAAAAATGGGAAGGAAATAAGGGAGGGATGAGGAGGAGGGAAGGGAAAAGGGAGGATGGGGAAGATGGGAAAGGGAGGGGGGATTGGGGGGTAATTAGGTTCGGTCTGAGGAAGAAGACCAAAAGGTCCAATTCCTCAGACCGATAGCCTCTTTACCTCGTCAAGGAGCCCCCCTTAAAGAGGAGCCTCAGCATAGAGGCTTTTAACTGGGGATGAACGAAAGGCACCTAGGTATAAACGTAGACCCTGATGAAGGGGATCTAGAGTGGAAGAAGCTGCAGAATAGACTTGGTATCCATAATCCAGCTTGGACGAGACTAGGGTGGAATGTAAACTGAGGAGAGTCCGTCGATCTGCTCCTCATGAACGATGCTCAAGAATTTTAAGGAGATTCAGTCGACCATGGCAAGCTGCCTTTAAAGAGGAAATGAGATTTTTCCATGTTAACCGGCGATCGAAGAGAAGGCCAAGAAACTTGACCGTATCACATTCTGGTTTAGTTTGAAATCTTTATTATGCACCCCATACCCATCCTGTGGGCGGTAGTCAAAAGATTACAGAGGTACATAATGGGTCCAGGGACTGTACCCCAAAGTTTTGATAGCTGAGCAAGTTACAAAGGTAATGAACTCACAAGTTACAAAGGTAATAAATCATGTAAGTAAATTTACTTACGTTTATACATGGTTACAATCATGAACAAATTATAAAGTAATGAACAATTCACTAGTCTACACCCGGTCACAACTGTAATGAGTTCTTGGTGCAAATTTTAATTGTTGGGTCACACACACACACCCCCTGTTTGCAGATGATGTAAAGTTGATGAGAAGAATTCAATCGGACGAGGATCAGGCAGAACTACAGAGGGATCTGGACAGGCTGCAAGCCTGGTCCAGCAATTGGCTCCTGGAGTTCAACCCCACCAAGTGCAAAGTCATGAAGATTGGGGAAGGGCAAAGAAGACCGCAGACGGAGTACAGTCTAGGGGGCCAGAGACTACAAACCTCAATCAAGGAAAAAGATCTTGGGGTGAGTATAACACCAGGCACATCTCCTGAGACGCACATCAACCAAATAACTGCTGCAGCATATGGGCGCCTAGCAAACCTAAGAACAGCATTCCGATATCTTAATAAAGAATCGTTCAGGACCCTGTACACTGTGTACGTTAGGCCCATACTAGAGTATGCAGCACCAGTTTGGAACCAACACCTAGCCAAGCACGTAAAGCTAGAGAAAGTGCAAAGGTTTGCAACAAGACTAGTCCCGGAGCTAAGGGGTATGTCCTACTAGGAGAGGTTAAGGGAAATTGACCTGACGACACTGGAGGACATGAGAGATAGGGGGGACATGATAACGACATATAAGATACTGAGAGGAATTGACAAGGTGGACAGACTATGTTTCAGAGATGGGACACAGCAACAAGGGGACACAGTTGGAAGTTGAAGACTCAGACGAATCACATATGTTAGGAAGTATTTCTTCAGTCACAGAGTGGTCGGGAAGTGGAATAGTTTGGGAAGCGATGTAGTGGAGGCAGGTTCTATACATAGATTTAAGAAGTGGTATGATAAAGCTCATGGCGCAGGGAGAGTGACCCAGTAGCGGCCAGCGAAGAGGCGGGGCCAGGAGCTGTGACTCGACCCCTGCAACTACAACTAGGTGAGTACAACTAGGCGAGTACACACACAACGTGGTAATGCTTTATTTACAGGGAGCAAAGTCAGGGTATTTTTCCAGAATGGTCTGTAATATACCACTGTTGATAAAATACTAACATATCTTGAACATTTCTGAGCGAGTTGTCTCTGAATTCATTAATTTTATCGCACTCCAGTACATAATGACGCAGGGTGTGACAATAATCCAACTGGCAAAGTTTACATTTTGTTTGGTCTACATCTGGTGGTGATTTAACCTGCCAAAGATACTTGTAACCCAGCCAGAGTCGGGCGGTAGTGACATCCAAGAGTCTGCTTATTTTGTTGGATGCACCATAGACATGTGGCTCCTCCTGCATGATAGAATGATGATAGATGGACTGACTGAGTCTTAAGTCAATAAAATTCAGTTGAAGTTCTTTTCGTATTATTATTATTCTCAAAGTGCTAACTGACAAGCCAAGATTGTAATCTATCCCCTCTTTGAAAGCATAAAACTTAGCCAATTTATCAGTTCTATCATGCATCTGAAGACCAATGTGAGATGGAATCCACATTATTTTTTATTATTATTATAATCAAATAGAAGCGCTAAACCAGATGGAATCCACAGCATGTGCACTCTGACTACTATCCACAATCCTACCATACCTGTGTCTGGCTTCTGACACAAGCATGCTACAAGTTATACTTGATGAGTTGAGAGCATTTATGGATGACAAAGAATCAGTTACAATTAGAGAGTTAACCTTAGATACATGGACGCATTCGAGTGCAAGGAGTATGGCAAACAATTCTGTCTGAAGGGTAGAGGCCCAGTTATTGATGCGTGCTCCAATTTCTTTAAGAGAGCCATCACTCTGTATGACAACAGCAGCACTACCAGCTGCACCAGTGGATTGGTGAACAGAACCATCAACGTAAATTTGCGAGCGAGTGTGCTGTTTGGCTAAATTATCAATACAGCTTAAGGCATCATGTTTGGCTTCAAGGCGAAGTATTGGTTGTGATTTAAGAAGTAGTTTGGGGGGAAATGGAGGGATGGTAGTTTGGAATGGGGTAATATTCCATGGAGCGGAGAAGTGCCGCTGTTGCCTTACTTGCCACAGATCATGTATCTGATTCATGCGGAGGTCGGTTCCAGTTTTTTCGATCCATCTGGAGGGATGTTCACCAGTGCTGAGGAAAGTTTGGAGGGCTTCTGTGCATGGGTTTGAATGGGCTTGCCTGAGCATATTAACCCCAATTAGGATATTTCTTTCAGTAACACGATCTCTGATGCTTTAAATATAAAGTTTTCTGCATATTTAAAATTTTGGCAGTACGAGGGCATCCTAAAATGATACTCATTGCTTCGTTCTGCAGTTTTTCCAGCCCTCCAAGCTTCCAGTCAGACACAAGAGCAAGTAGTGGTGCAGCATAATCAACCAATGATCTAATATAAGCAAGATACATCATTTTCACAATTTTAACATTAGCACCATACCTAGGGTGAAACCCTGCCACAACTCTAAGTGCTCTCAGCCTTTCTTTGTATTGACGACAAAGTCTCGTTACAACAGGGCCAAGTAGTGGAACCTCAAAGCCTAGATACCTGTATCTGTTTACATATTCTAGAAGAGACCCATCATGCATCTGGATCTGGCGAACTGTGCCTCTGTCGAGGAGGACGCCTATTGAGTATCTTTGTTTTATCAGTAGAGATTATCAACCCCAGGTCCTGACACGAGGCTAGTACATGGTTAAGGATGTTTTGGGTGTTGGAGAATCCGGTGGTGTGAATAATCATATCAGCAAAACTGATCATATAATGATGGGGCTGGCTAGGCATAGCATTAAGTAAGGCATTAATTAGAATATTGAATAGAGTGGGACTGAGCACACCTCCCTGTGGGGTTCCTAATTCAAAGTCTTTAGTTATACTTCTATGCCCCTGGAACAACACAGAAGACTTTGTTGGACAGGTAGCCTTTAATCCAGCGGAGAAGCCATCCTCCAACATCCATTCTGGCAAGTTCACTAATATAGATAAGGAAGATACAGATACCATGATTTCAGAGACAGGTGAGGTAGAGCAAGTAGAGATCGGGGAGATTATGGAGGGAACCAAAGAGGTCTGAGAGGGGCGTGGAGTATGAACCAGGTGAGATGCCCTGGCGGGGGCAGGAGAGGAAGGAGGCTTGTAGGGAACTAGGGAAGACTGAAGGGGAACAGCAGAGGGGACTACACAAGGGGGGGGGAAACCTCCATCTTTGTGCGAGAGTTTTAAAGGGGTGAGAACTAGGCACCGTGGTAGAAGATAGATTCAACTTCACAGGTGATAGGCTCGAAGGTGTAGGCTTGAGAGGTCTCGCAAACTGAGAAACTAGCGAGCGAGACAAATTAATTAATTTAAGATCTTTATTATGCACCCCATACCCATGGTGTGGGCGGTAGTCAAAAGATTACAAAGGTACATAATGGGTCCAGGGACTGGACCTCAAAGTTTTGATAGCTGAACAAGTTACAAATGTAATGAACTCAGATGGTCACAATCATGACAAGTTACAAATGTATTTGCAGATTACAGAGGTACCTAATGGGTCCAGAGACTGGGCCCCAAAGTTTTGATAGCTGAACAAGGTACAAAGGTAATGAATCATGTAAGTAAATTTACTTACGTTTATACATGTTACAATCATGAACAAATTATAAAGAAATGAGCAATTCACTAGTCCACACCCGGTCACAACTGCAATGAGTTATTGGTGCAAATATTAATTGTTGGGTCACACACACACACACACGTAGTAATGCTTTATTTACAGGGAGCAAAGTCAGGGTATTTTTCCAGAATGGTCTGTAATATACCACTGTGGATAAAATACTTTGACATATCTTGAACATTTCAGAGTTGTCTCTGAATTCATTAATTTTATCGCACTCCAGTACATAATGATGCAGGGTGTGACAATAATCCATCTGGGAAAGTTTACATTTCATTTGGTCTATATCTGATGGTGGTGACTTAACCTGCCAAAGATATGTACTTGTAACCCAGACGGAGGCGGGCAGTAGTGACATCCAAGAGTCTGCTTATTTTGTTGGATGCACCATAGACATGTGGCTCCTCCTGCATGATAGAATGATGATAGATGGACTGACTGGTGTCAATCTCCCTGAGTCTTAAGTCAACAAAATTCAGTTGTAGTTCTTTTTGTATTATTGTTCTCAAACTGCTAACTGACAAGCCAAGACTGTAATCTAATCCCTCTTTGAAAGCATATAACTTAGCTAATTTATCAGTTCTATCATGCATCTGAAGACCAAAGTGAGATGGAATCCACAGCGTGTGCACTCGACTCCACGGTCCACAATCTTACAATACCTGTGTCTGGCTTCTGACAAGCATGCCACAATTTATACTTAATGAGTAGAAGTAGGAAGAGGTATATTATTATAATCAAAAGAAGCGCTAAACGACAAGGGTAATACAGGGCGGCAGGGCAGGATGCAGGGAGAATGGGTAGTAAGAGGGAGAGGGATGATTAGTAGGTTGGTGGCCCGGTGACTAGAGCTCTCGTTTCACACACGGAGGGCCCGGGTTCGATTCCCGGCGGGTGGAAACATTTCGACGTGTTTCCTTACACCTGTTGTCATGTTCACCTAGCAGCAAATAGGTACCCGGGTTGTTAGTCAACTGGTGTGGGTCGCATCCTGGGGGACAAGATTAAGGACCCCAATGGAAATAAGAGTCCTCGATGACGCACTGACTTTCTTGGGTTATCCTGGGTGGCTAACCCTCCGGTGTTAAAAATCCGAATAAATCTTTTTAGGTTATGGATTGCAGCAGGCCAGTGGATAGTGCAAGGATAGAGGGTAGCAAGGGACTGTGGGGAGTGCTAGAGGCATTAGCTTCGGAGTTTGTGTAGTAAATCAGTTGCTGTCAAAAAGTTAACGAGAGTCAGGATTAAAGGAGGGTCCATCAGCAAGAAGGGAAGGTAAAGAAAGGGCAGCAGAGCGAAGACGATGTTGGAGGTAAATTCTGCGTGCTCGTTGATATAGTGGGCAGTCCAACAGAATATGTCGAACAGACACTGGAACCTGACAATGCTCACAGAGAGGGGCAGGGAGCCTCTCCATGAGATACCCGGGAGTAAGACGAGTGCGAAGACGGGGGAGAGTGGTCTCCCAACCTCGACATTAATGACAAGAAGGCCAGAAACCTATCTTCGGTTTAATAGAATGAAGTTTGTTATTTAGCTGGTCAGACCAGCGTTGTTGCCAACAATGCAAAGGTGGGTAGCAATGACCGCAAAATAGTCCGTGAAAGGAACATCTCTATATGAAACTGGAAGGTCATGTACTGCTGACCGCGCAGCAGTGTCTGCCTGTTCATTGCCCTGTACGTCAACATGACCAGGGACCCAACAAAAAGCAATATCTTTGTGTTTGCTAGAGATACGGCGTAACCAAAGTTGGATACGAAGAACTAGGGGGAGAGGTGTATCAATTTTACGGATAGCCTGTAAAGCACTAAGGGAGTCTGAAACGATCACAAATGGTGATACAGGCATTGATTCAATACGGATAAGTGACACAAGAATGGCATACAATTCAGCCGTAAATATGCTAGCCGAGGGTAATAGATGCCCTCGCACGACGCTGTCTGGAAACACTGCTGCGAATCCGATGCCGTCAGAAGACTTTGAACCATCGGTGTACACTGATGGCATGGGAATGAGAGCGAAAGTGGTCTAGAAAGAGCGAGAAGCCGCCGTAGGTAGTTGGGCTTTCGTGCATGGCAGTGGAAAAGAACAGACATGGACAGCAGGAACTTTCCAAGGGGGTAGGGGAAAAAGAGATGCCACATGAACATAGAAAGGTGGTAGCTGAAGAGTAGACAAGAGTGAATGTAGGCGAAAAGAAAAGGAACAAAGTAAACAGGGGCGACGAACAAAGAAAGAGCGTCTACTAACATTTGTGACAATCCAATACATGGAAGGATTGTGGAGGTCATGAGAGCGAACATAATAGTGAAGGCAATGTGCATCACATCGATTGGACAAGGATGGAATTTTCGCTTCTGCATAGACTCTCTCAACCGGTGAAGAACGAAAAGCACCGAGTCATAAACGTAATCCCTGGTGATGGATGGGATTAAGACTAGAGAGAGTAGCAGGAAGGCCGCCGAATATATCTGGTCACCATAATCGAGTTTTGATAAAATTAGGGCTGAGTGCAGGCGAAGGAGTTCTACAATCAGCCCCCATGAAAGATGTGCTAGGGTTTTAAGGAGGTTCAGCCAGCTATGACAAGTCGCCTTCAGAGAGGTATATGAAGTTTCCAGGACAATCGACGGTCAAACAGGAGGCCGAGAAACCTAACATCCATTCTGGATACATAGCGATAGTCAATGGATGACAAAGACCACTGAACGTCTAGTGAACGTAATTTGAGTTTCAACGGGTATAGGGAAGTATTGGCTTGGAAAGGAGTTGATGAGTGGAACAGTCTGCCTAGTAGGGTTATTAGCTAGACCTTGTAGTTTCAAATTTAGGTTGATAAATTCATGAGTGAGGTTGGTTGAGGACTCAGCATGAGGAGATTCAAGCTTATTTTGGAGCTTTGCAATTGGGTTGAGCAATACTGTTAGTGGATGGATTGAAAGGACCTGCCTGTATGCCAACAGCCTGCTGCAGTGTTCTTTCTTATGTTCATGTTAATTTAAACCACAGGTGACCCAATCGGAAACACGGTTGACTGTATGCTGGAGGGAAACTGCAATGAGGTGACAGTCAGCGCCCGTACAAGCTATAGTGATGACCAAATATTGGATTGGAGAATAGATGCCAGATCATTTATAGCAAGGAGAAAGTGTTGTGCTCAGAACACATCCCTGGGGGACACCTTCAGCTTTGACAAACTCCGGGGAAAGCCTATTATTAACCTGGACACGAAAATGTCTTTCAGTTAAGGCCTTCAGGAAAAGTGGAAGATTGCTTCGGAGGCCTAAGGAGTGGGCCTGGGCCAAGATATATACCTCCAAGTTGTGTCATATGCCTTCTCAAGGTCAAAAAAAAAAAAGATGGCGATAACAGTGGTTAATAGCAAAGGCATTACGAATATATGTATCCAAGCACAGTAAGGGGTCAATGGTAGAACGGCCCTTACAATAGCCATATTGACTAGTGGAGAGACTACTGTCGTCTCTAAATACCACGTCAAGAGTCTATTAACCAGACGTTCCATCACCTTGCAAACTGCATAGGTAAGAGCAATGGGACGGTAGTGGGAGGTATGTCCCGTAGTACCAGTTTTGTGGAAAGGGAGAACAATAGCAGATTTCCACAGCTGGGGAAGAACTCCTTGTGACCATATAAGATTAAAGAGTCTTAAGAGGACTGCAAGGGCTGACTGATGTAAATGCTGTAGTATATGAATATGTATGCCGTCTGGCCCAGCTGCCGATGATCGGCAAGCAGTGTGTGTTGCCTCCAGTTCCAGAAGTGTAAAAGGCACATTGTAAGATTCTTCTCTGAGAGAAGAAAAATCTAAGGACTAACTCGGTGGCAGACTTAGAAGAAAGGAACGAGGGGCATAGATGGAGCCCCTGAGAAATATGGACCAGATGATTACTAATTTCAGTGACAACGGCAAGAGGGTGTGCTATATCGACACCGGCAACCCGAAGAACAGGAGCTGGGTCGGGGGAGAATTTACCACTCAGTTTCCGTACTTTGTTCCAGACTGCACTCATCGAGGAAGCCGAAGTGACAGTAGAAACGTAATGCCGCCAGCAAGTGCGTTTTGAGTCATGGCAAGCAATTGCTCTTCTGCTTAAAATCAAGGACACACTGGTTCTGTTGTACTGGTACCTGCCCACACAGCGCAGGAGACCACCAAGGCACGCACTTCTGAGAATGCTTGCCCAAGGTTTGGGGAATAGAATGTGAAGCTGCAGTTAAGACGGAGGACGAGAATAGATGTAAAACCTCATCAATGGAGGACGAGGAAGGAGCCTCATGAAAAGCAGTAAGATGTGCGTAAAGGTCCCAATTCGCCAGCACAGGCTACGAGGAGGTGGAGAATACGGAGAAGTAAGGATGATTTGAAAATGATTGCTGTCATGCAAGTCCGGGGGGACAGACCAGGTGAAGTCGAGGACAGTTAAGGAAGAGCAGACGGAGAGATCGATGCAAGAGAAAGAATGAGTTCGAGGATCAAAATGGGTGGGAGTACCCGTATTTAAAACATGGAGGGGAAGAGAAGCAAGAAATGCCTCCAACTGAATGCTGCGGGAGTCACAGTGAGACCCCCCCAAAAAAATGTTGGGCAATAAAATCGCCAACAGAAGGGGTGGCGGTAAGCAAGAAACCAGAAAGGCAACATCTGGGATAAACAATATCCGAGAAGGGGAGAGATACAAAGAACAGTGTGTATACCACTTATGCAAGTGGATACGGGCTGCAGTGTAATGCAGAGAAATATGAACAAAGAGCTGACAGTATGGAATACCAGTGCGTATAAGAAGAGAACTTTCGTTAAAGGTTCCATCGGAAAAAGGATCCGATGAATATAATAAATCATAGCCCGATAAGGGATGGACAACAGCAGAGTGTAATTTGGGTTCTTGTAAACAGACACCAACAGGGGAAAACTGGGAGAGCAACACCTGAAGTTCACCCCGGTTACCCCTGAGGCCGCGGATATTTCACTGTAAATAAGCCATGATTAACGAAGAGAAAGATACAAGAAAGCCGAAGGCAGAGGTATCTATGGACTATGAGGGTTAGAAAAGTCCACGTGTGGAGGCAGCGGAAGACTTGTAAGAAATGAAGGAGTGGGACGCTGTGCAGGAAGGAGAAGAGAGAGGAGGAACCGGAGGTGGAGCAGTGTCCATCAACGTTTGAGTCTCTAATATATTCTACGATAGCTTCTAGTGTTTCAGACAGACTCAGGATGTGGGACCACATTAGAGATGGAAGGAGGAGGGTGAGCAACAATCGGAGAGTCTATGGACTGTACTAAAGTAGGGACAGGAGTGGAAGCGACCTGGGAAGGGGCCATAGAGGAAGAAACTTGGAGGGGACAGGGGATGAAGGTATTGAACGAGGAGGAGGATGAACCTCCACACACGTAACAGAACTAGTTGGAGGTGAGAAACTAGGCATAGAAACTGGGAAGGAAAAATGAGCAGGATGGACAAGGGAAGGAGGGGTGAGAGGAGAGCTTAACAATGGGTATTTTTTGCTGGACTTCTGAGGAGAGGGGCAGTGAGGTGGTGGTGTTGGACGAGGGCGTGTAGACACAGAACTGTGCGAGTGAGTAGAGAAAGAGGCGAGGACAGTATGGGGTGCTGAGGTAGGGACCTCAGAGCCCAGGACATCAATAGAATTTGAAACAGGGGTGACTGAGGATGGGGTGACCACAGAGGAAGCTGCGGGAGTTGGGACCCCAGAAGTGGGGGGACGTTTAGCAACGCAAGAATAGGGTGAGAGCCATGGCATATGGGAAGCCTTCCTCCTCTTTGAGACAATGGATTTCATGCTCAGTTAAGTAAACTTGACAACGGCGAGAGTAAGATTGGTGTGCCTCATGACACTTAAGGCAAGAGGGAGGTAGACTACAAGAAGGATTGGCATGGTCGTCAGCACCACAGACTGGGCATTCAGCCATGGACCTGCAATATTTTGCCAGATGACCAAAACGCCAGCATTTTCTACACTGTTGCGGTGTAGGGATCACCTCTCGAACTTGTAAACTGGTATCCTGCAATGTAGACTGAGGGTGGAAGGTCACGGCAGTCGTATGTTAAGCGAGCAATATTGCAAGGATATTGTCTTCGTCGATGGGCAGGGAGGAGAAAAAAGTGTCAACTTTGAGTATAGGAAGGTCTTGGAGCTCAAGCTGTTCCAGAATGTCACCACAAAATGTTTGGAAATTCTGTTGGACAATGGTATGAGGTAGAATGACAGTACCACTACAAGAATTGACAGGATGATGTTTTTCAATAGTGACAGGGATAGCATCGATGGTCATAAGGAGAGAAAGATTGCGATCTTGGCCAGCATTTTGGACCGTGATGATGTGTGTGCCACTTTTGAGAGCGTAAAAGATATCTTTACCCACATGGCGTAGGAGCGCCTTGCCAATACTATGGTCGGAAAGATAGGCAGTAGAAGAAGTCTGTCCAGAGTAAAAAACTTAGTCCATTGTGTCGAGTGAAACAGTGTTTAAGGGGAGTGTGTGATGAGCTGGTCGTTTCTGAGCTGAATGAGAATGAGGTAATGCAGTATCATCATGTAAGGGTCTTGGTGTTTAGATGTGGGACCAGAGTTGGTCCGATGTGGGACGGGTGAGCAACCCGAAAATTGCCGCGTAGAGGGAGAAGCCGGAAGCATGGTCAGAGAAGAGCGGAAATCAGATGTATCTAAAGGGCCAGTCAGAACCCCGGTACCTGAAGCAGGTGAAGAACCGGCACCAGCAAGAGGTACAGGGCTATTGGAAGTGTCCGAAGAGTGGACCAAGAATGAGGTAGGGTCAGACCAGGGTGCAGTATCAGGAAGGGACCCAGGGGTAGTAGGTTCACAGATTGGGTCGTCCATGGTTAGGTTACTTTTCTTTTTTAAAAAAAGAAAAAAAAAAAAAAAAAGGGGGAACGTGGAGGAATAGCTCCTAGGAGGAATGAAAGGGGTGTAAATCCCCCTCCGTGCCCAAGAGGACCTCAGCACCGCAAGTAGTGCAGATGCGGCATGGAACCCGTGCCATACCCTACCCTTCATGCCAGTAAACCAGCAACCCGGGATAGCAACCTCACATCCACCGAGCCACCTCGGCAGACAAAAGAGAGGGCGGCTGGATACCCTCCTTCAGCCACCACCCCCAGAATCTGAAGGTGGCTTGGAGAGATACACCCGTTGCTCGAAAGACACCCACAGCCATCCCCTGGGAGACCGGAGAGGGATTGGGACATCCCCAGGTGATCCAGATTCCACGGCAAACTACACCACCGCCAAGAACCTCAACAGAATGAGAAGGACCACGGTACCCTTCCCACTACCTACGAACCAGAATGCCTGTGGAGAGAATCTCGCAGGGTAAAAATGGGAATAAGGGAGGGATGAGGAGGAGGAAAGGGAAAAAGGAAGGATGGGGAAGATGGGATAGGGGAGGGGGGATTGGGGGGTAATTAGGTTCGGTCTGAGGAAGAAGACCAAGATGTCCAATTCCTCAGAACGATAGCCTCTTTACCTCGTCAAGGAGCCCCCCTTAAAGAGGAGGAAGAGGTACAGAGGTAGGAGTTTGAGGGTAAAACCTCAAAAGAATTAGAAACGGGGTGACCCTGAAAGACATGGTAGCAGAGGAGCTGGTAGGCGGGAGGACTGTCAAGGTTGGAGGTCTCTGAGCAACTCGAGAATAAGAAACATGGGGAAGATTTCCTTGAAGGCAGAGCTGAGAGGCAGCCATAGCGTAAGTAAGGCCTTCACTCTATTTAAGATAATGGATTTCTCGTTCATTACGATAGACTTGACAATGGCGTAAAAAGGAATGATGAAATTCATTGCAATTGAGACAAGGGGGAAAGACTGCAAGATGTATTGGCATGATCTGCGGCACCACAGACCGAACACTCCACCGCAGATCTGCAGTATTTAGCAGGGAGTCCAAAGTGCCAGCACTTCCAACACTGTTGGGGAGTAGGGACTACTTTATGGACTTATATAAATGGAGGACGGGAGTTCACGGCAGTTGAAGGTTAAGCAGGCGATGTTACTAGGAAAGCGCCTCCACCCGCGAGCGGGCAGGACATATGTATCCACTTTGAGAATTGGAAGATCCTGAAGGGCTAATTGCTCTAAAATATCATTGCTGCAAGACAGAAAATCACTTTGTACAATGGTATGCAGTAAAACCACCGTACCACTGCAAGAATTGAGAGTAGCGTGCTTATGAACTGTGATTGGAATGTTATCTATGGAAGTAATATGGGAAAGATCATGAGCTTGTTCTGAATTCTGAACTGTACTGATGCAAGTACCACTTCGGAGAGTATGGAAGGATATATTTCGGCCAACGTTCCGTAAAAGAGCTTTACTAATACTATGGTCAGAAAGAGAATCAGTTGGTGATGTCGGTTGGAGGGAAAAGAATTTAGTCCACCGAGTACTTGTAAACATGGTGCGCAAAGGGAGTGGGTGTCACATAAGTCGTTTTTAGGTAGACATCAAAGAAGTGTCGTCAGTAGGTAGTCTGGAACGTTTAGTAGTACAGTGGGCGGTCCGACCCGAGGGAGGTGGGCGATCAAAAAAACGTCGCACCTATGCAGGGAAGCCAGAAGCATTGTTAAAGGCGTGTAAGAGGCAGAGGCATTAACAGAAATTTGTGTCGCATCAGCACCTTTAGCAGGTGACGAAGCGACACCAGCAGAAGGTACAAGGGTATGAGAAAAGTTTAGAGAATGGTCCAGTAATGACGCCGGGTCAGAACAGGACGTGGGAACAGAAAGGGGCCTGGGAGGAGGAGGGTTATCACAGAACGAAGTCTCCATGACAGTGGTGCTTCTTTCTTGTTATTTTAAAGAAAGAACCCCAGCACACTTCCCCTACCTAGAAACCCTAATGCCAGGAGGGAGGACAGGGAAAAGGGAGGGTTGGGAGTAAGAAAGGGAGAAAAAAAGGGGAGGATGGGATTGGGAAGAGAGGATTGGGGGGTAATTAGGTTCGGTCTGAGGAGAGAGACCAAAAGGTTTAATTCCTCAGACTAAGAGCCTCTTCCCCGGGCCAAGGAGCTCCCCTTGATATACAATTTTCTGAAATGTTATGAATCCTTGTTGTTTCATGCATTAAAACAAAATTAAAAGTGAAACTATTTGAAACTAAGAAAGTTTTGAAATTGCTAATTAAAGGCAAACAATTTAAAAAAAAAAATCCTTGATAATTTCATCCCACCTTGTCAATTTCCCTCCCCGTCAATATTACCCACCTTCAACTTCATCTACCCTGTTAATTTCACTCTCCACTTTGATCTTGACTGTACACTCTGAATGACTTGCCTGGATATGTTTGATTAAACCCTTTTTGTGTGAGAAGGTTTCTGGACACAAGGCGCACACATACAACTTCCCTGTGTGGATCATCATGTGTCTTTTCAAATGTGCCATTTGTTTAAATTTCTTTCGACATTTTAGACATTTATAAGGTTTCTCATTCGTATGAACTCTCATGTGCTTTACTAGATCTGCTTTAATTGCGAATGCCTTTTTGCACACTGAACATTGATGTGGTTTCTCTCCTGTATGATACATCATGTGTTGAACCACAACTGATTTACGTGAAAATGTCTTAAAACAAAAGGAACACATGAACTGGTTTTTCGCTGGATGAGTTTTCTTGTGTTTGACAAAAGTTGTTTTATCTTTAAACTCTTCTAGACACACTGAACACCGATATGAACTAATTGTGTGAACTTTCATGTGCTGTAGGAGATAAGACTTTTTTGAACAGACTTTTAGACAAATTGAACACTGAGGGGGAGTTTTATCCGCATGTAAAACCTTCTGATGTTTTACCAGAGCTGATTTAGAAGAAAAAACTTCTTGACACACTGAACATGTTTTCTGTTCCTTTTTTTTGTGGACTTTCACATGTTGCATTAAATGCGACTTTCGTTTAAAATCTTTCAAACAAACTAAACACTTGTACAGTTTCCTGCTGGTATGAATCCTCATATGCTGCTCTAAGCTCCAGCTCCTTGAACAAACTTTCTTACATAGTGAACACTGATACAGTTTTTCTTTGTTACACTTATGTTTTGCAAGAGCTAATTTAGTGCTGAAGTCCGTCATGCACAATGAACATCCATACAACGAATCAGTTATCATATTTGCCTTACGAAAATATTACGAGTACTGTCCTAAAGAGGTCCAAATGGAAGAAATTTATGAGAATTTAATTAATACAGCTCGCTCTTACTTTGACTAGTGTTCTATGTTGTGGATGATCTGCTGCAGGAGGATAGAACAAACTATTCTTGGTTTATAGAGAAGACCAAGGTACAAATGGAATATGGCAATGCTGAATTCTTCTGCAACTTCGGAGACACCAAAGATTAAGATGGTTTGAAGATACTGAACTTTAATGTGGTCTATGGAGAAACCAAGATACTTCTGGTACTTGTGTATGATACTGCGGAATATGGAAAATAGCATTAATATTTATGATATACAAAATCCACAAGATCAATAAGACATTTACAGCTGATATATGTTGTAGAGACGTTTCGCTAACCAGTGGAAATGGCGAAGATCCTGGAGACTGTTGTGGAAACCATCAATTCGTTCTACGTGTTGCCTGACGAATGTCTGTCGACTAGAAGTGAGGATTTAGTTAGCAGGTATAGGACAGCAATAGACAAATGCAGTACCATTCATTGACAACTATAACCTTTTCTATGACAGAAATGATATATATGCCTGGGGTTCATTTACTAGGCTGAGGTGAAGTCAGTAGCAAGCTCAGTGCATGGAGGAGCTATTAGGGCTTTAAATTAGAAATAGAAGGATTTTTTTTAGGTGTAATGTACTGGTGATAGATATGTATTGATTGTAGATGTGTAATGTTGTGATGGTAGATGAATAACAATACGATATACGAGAAGGGGGCAGTGTGCATTATCAGGGTAGAGTTTAGATGTGTTTAGGGTAGATGTTTCAGAGAAAAATTAGTAGTATAATATACCGACTCAAGCTTAACCAACAAGGGTCATAAAGCGCAGCAGGGCAGGGCAGGATGCAGGGTTATTGGGTAGCAAGAGAGGGATTATTATTAGGTCATGGAGGGCAGCGGGAAAGTGGATAGTGCAGGGGTAGAGGGTAGCAAGAGGTTGAGGTAGAAAGGGCTGTGAGGAGAACTAGAGGCATTAGAGTTTGCGCAGTAAATCAGTTGCCGTCAAAAAAGTCGACGAGCCTGGGTTAAAGGAGGGTCCATCAGCAAGAAGGGAAGGTAAAGTAAGGGCAGTAGAGCGGTGACGACGGAGGTAAATTCTGCGTGCTCGTTGATAAGAGTGGGCAGTCCAACAGAATGTGGCTAACAGAAGGGTAAATAATTTTAATATCCGGTGTAATGGGCAATCCATCACTTCAGTTTCCTCAGTAAAATATCTGGGAATCCCCTTTGACCCATGCATGTCAGGGGAATTGATAGGGAACAGTGTAGTAAAGAAAGCGAATGCCAGACTGAAGTTCCTCTACAGACAAACACAGTGTCTACCTACTGAGGCTCGCAGGACCCTATGTCTTGCCCTTATACAATGTCATATGGACTACGCTTGCTCTTCATGGTACTCTGCCTTGACAAAAAAAAAACAAAGAAACTGCAAATCACCCAGAACAAAATGGTAAGATTCATCCTGGACCTGGGACCAAGAGAACATGTAGGCCAGGATGAATTACAACAATTGGATATGCTGAATATTGAGGGGGAGTGATGAGTACACTAAGAGTACGCGATGAGTGTCAGAGGTCCCTGACTTCAACACACTCCCTCCGTTCATAAGGGGAATTACCAACAAACCTTTGGCTGTCTTCAAGAACTTGACAAGTTCCTCCAATCAGTTCCTAAACAGCCATGCTCGACAGAGTAAAAACAAATGAAGTTAAATCAAGTTCATAAAATTGCTTAGCGTCCAGAATATCTTGCTCCCAATTTTGTCAAGGCTGGGAACCAAAGCAGTCATAGTACTAGGGGAAGAGAACACAACTTTGTAGTACCCACAGTCAGTGGCCAGGGTTCAAACACCTTTTATTGTACAGCAATAAAGGAATGGAACAGACTGCCTGCACATGTCAAAGCCAGTCATAGCACGAGCCAGTTCAAGAAGAGAGCCAAAAGGTACCTAATGAATGTAGCGACAGAAAGGGAGAAGGATTTTTTATTTTTTAGCTAAGACATGTAAATGTAAATAACTATTTACCTTATTCTTGGCATATCTCCTTTATAGTATAAAAATAAGATCTCTCTTTTATAGTATAATAAGGTATTAAAAGGACCCCAAGGGAAATAAGTCAGACTCTTTTAGGTTATCCAAGGTTCTTTACCCATATGCTGTTATGTATGATAATATATGTAACTATTTGTGTATACCTGAATAAACTGACTTACACGACATGAACAATTTCGCTCATACCTTCATTAATGTAAATCACAATAATTCCAGAGATTTCTGAATTCTCGCTTGACCACCTTGCGCTACCGTCCACAGGATGGATATGGGGGTGCACAATAAACTAGCCACTTCGGTGGCAAAATCTGAAAAATCTGAATCACTTGACCACGTCAAAGGCAAACCTTCCCACCCCCCACACACAAGCACTGTCCCATATTGGAGTATGCAGCACCAGTATGCAACCCTCACCTGGTTAAACACGTCAAGAAACTAGAGAAGTGCAAAGGTTTGCAACAACACTAGTCTCGGAGCTGAAAAGTTTGTCCTACTAGAAGAGGTTAAGAAATTCGACCTGACAACACTGGAGGACAGGAGGAATAGGGAGGACATGATAACATAAATACTGAGAGGAATTGACCAGATGGATAGGGACAGGATGTTTCAGAGATGGAACATAGCAACAAGGGGTCACACTGAAAGTTGAAGAATCAGATAAGTCACGGATGTTAGGAAGTACTTCTTCAGTGATAGAGTTGTCAGGAAGTGGAACAGTCTGGAGAGTGATGTAGTGAAGGCAGGAGGCATACATAGCTTTAAGAAGAGGTATGATAAAGCTCATGGGGCAGGGAAAGTGGACCTGGTAGCGACCAGTGAAGAGGCGGGGCCAGGAGCTATGAATCGACCCCTGAAACAACAATTAGGAGAGTACACAGACACGCAGACAGTGATGTTATTTGACGAGGTGTCAAAGTGGGCGCATGTGACAGTGGGGGATCCACAAGGGTCAGTCCAAAGATCAGTACTGTTTCTGGTATATGTGAATGACATGATGTAAGGGATAGCTTCAGACGTACCCCTGTTTACAGACGATGTGATGCAAATGTGAAGAATTTAAGCGCATGAGGATCAGCCGGGACTACAAAGAGACCTGGACAAACTACAAGCCTGCTCCAACAATTGGCTTCTAGAGTTTTAACACCACTAAGGCGGGGCCAGGAGCTGCGAGTCGACCCCTGGAATCACAAATAGGTGCTAACCAATAGGCGACTTACGCCTGGCACTGCCCTCGCACAGTTAGTGACTTACGCCTGGCACTGCCCTCGCACAGTTAGTGACTTACGCCTGGCACTGCCCTCGCACAGTTAGTGACTTACGCCTGGCACTGCCCTCGCACAGTTAGTGACTTACGCCTGGCACTGCCCTCGCACAGTTAGTGACTTACGCCTGGCACTGCCCTCGCACAGTTAGTGACTTACGCCTGGCACTGCCCTCGCACAGTTAGTGACTTACGCCTGGCACTGCCCTCGCACAGTTAGTGACTTACGCCTGGCACTGCCCTCGCACAGTTAGTGACTTACGCCTGGCACTGCCCTCGCACAGTTAGTGACTTACGCCTGGCACTGCCCTCGCACAGTTAGTGACTTACGCCTGGCACTGCCCTCGCACAGTTAGTGACTTACGCCTGGCACTGCCCTCGCACAGTTAGTGACTTACGCCTGGCACTGCCCTCGCACAGTTAGTGACTTACGCCTGGCACTGCCCTCGCACAGTTAGTGACTTACGCCTGGCACTGCCCTCGCACAGTTGTCCTCAGGAGTGGCACCTGGTGAAGGCAGTATTACTCACAAAGCCATAAAACTATTTACCATAATCTCTACACCTGATTGACTTCTGCAGTGCAGGACACGGGGAAGAGACCCCCCCCGCACAGTGCTGGACACGGGAAAGCGCTTAACCCCCCCCCGCACAGTGCTGGACACGGGAAAGCGCTTAACCCCCCCCCCGCACAGTGCTGGACACGGGAAAGCGCTTAACCCCCCCCCCCCGCACAGTGCTGGACACGGGAAAGCGCTTAACCCATCCCCCCCCGCACAGTGCTGGACACGGGAAAGCGCTTAACCCCCCGCACAGTGCTGGACACGGAAAGCGCTTACCCCCGCACAGTGCTGGACACGGGAAAGCGCTTACCCCCGCACAGTGCTGGACACGGGTTATCCTGGGTCCTCTACACATATGCTATGTATGATTATGTATTAATATTGGTAGAATTACCGACTATGTTAAGTAAAAGGACACAAATGCAACTAATATGACATTTTATTGTGGCAACGTTTCGCTCTCCAGCGAAACGTTGCCACAATAAAATGACATTAGTTGCATTTGTGTCCTTTTACTTAACATTATCTATGTAACTGTATTTGTGTATACCTCAATAAACTTACTAACCGGCAGTGGTTAACACAGGAAGACTGTCTCATACTACAGGAAGACTGTCTCATACTACAGGAAGACTGTCTCATACTACAGGAAGACTGTCTCATACTACAGGAAGACTGTCTCATACTACAGGAAGACTGTCTCATACTACAGGAAGACTGTCTCATACTACAGGAAGACTTCTCATAATACAGGAGTTACGTCCCTGAAACCGGCGTTGTGTCTCAAGCTGTATAATATATAACACGTGAAAAATAGAATTAGGTACACAGCACCCCTCCAAGAAAATCGTACAATTTTTAGTGCTTACTTCGTCCAAAATAAGTTTTTTTTATACCTTGAATATAATTCACCACCTTACACCGTCTAATACTTAACACCATCCTCCAGCAACATCTCTGAGCAGCGATCACAACCTACCAGCACTATCACCACAATCATATAATTCACCACCTTACACCGTCTAATACTTAACACCATCCTCCAGCAACATCTCTGAGCAGCGATCACAACCTACCAGCACTATCACCACAATCATATAATTCACCACCTTACACCGTCTAATACTTAACACCATCCTCCAGCAACATCTCTGAGCAGCGATCACAACCTACCAGCACTATCACCACAATCATTTTACAGTGCTCATCAAATTATCGTTTCTCACCGATACCCAAGTACGAAATTATCAAAAACTGATAATTAAGCTGCTCTACATTTACATTACTTACAACCATTTGCATTAGTGCTGTTTTAAATAAGTAAAAACCTCATTTCCAGACAAGTCATGTAATATGTAACGGCTATTAGTCAGACACATTACCTGGAGTTTACCTGGAGAGAGTTCCAGGTGTCAACGCCCCTGCGGCCCGGTCTGTGACCAGGCCTCAGGTTGGATCAGAGCCTGATCAACCAGGCTG
>WNWK01034335.1:0-20503 GCA_009830355.1 Cherax destructor | reverse complement strand
GGCGAATGGTTCATCATTTGTTCAAGCAAGCTGTTTTGATTGCCTTGATGGTTAAGAAAATAGATTATTTGAGGACGTTTAGTCGTCACTGTATAAATTTAAGTTGAGATGAGTCTTATTGGGACAAACGAAAACTTTGAGCACATACATACATCCTCACACACACACACACACACACACACACACACAGGGCCGGAGTTTGCTCGCCCCTGCACCACAACTGGGGGAGTACACACACACACACACAGATCCTGCAGCAGCAATAAAAAAAACAGCAGTAGCACCAAAAGCAGAAACATCAATAACACCAGCAGGAAAAAGGTAGAAGGGGGGCTGCAGCAGCACCACAGAGCAACAGCAGCAGCAACAACAATAGAAACAGCAGTAGCAGCAGCAGAGACAACAGCAGCAGCAGCGACAACAGCAGTAGCGGACAACGCGTAGCAGCGACAACAACAGCAGCAGTGCATTAGTAGCGATAAAGTAGCTGCAGCAGAGGACAACAGTAGCGCAGCAGCAACAGTAGCAGCAGCAGTAGCAGCAGCGACAACAGTGCAGAAACAGCGACAACAGTAGCAGCAGCAGCGACAACAGAGCAGCAGCGCAGCGAGAACAGAGCAGCAGCAGGCGACAACAGTGCAGCAACAGCGTAAAAAAAGTAGCTGCAGTGCATTGCGTAGCTGTAGTAGAGAGACAACAGTAACTGCATCAGCGACAACGGTAGCGCGGTGCAGCGACAACAGTAGTAGAAGCAGCAGCAGCGACAACGTAGCGCAGTAGCAGCGACAATAGTAACAGCAGCAGCGGCGGAACAGCAGCGCAGTAGCAGCGACAAGGTAGCAGCGACAACGAAAGCAGCGGACAACAATATCGGGAGTAGCAGCAGCGAAAACAGTAGCAACGGCAGCGACAACAGAAACAGCAGCAGTGCACTAACAGCGACAAAGCAGCAGGGGACAGAAGTAGAATGCAGCGGAAAGAGCAGCAGTAGGCGGAAGGAACCATCAGTAGCAGAACAAAGATGGGGCGTTGGAAACCAGTAGCGACGCTGGCAGCAACAGGAGATATAACGACAGCAGCAACACTAGCGACAGCAACAGCGGCGAAACAGCAAATAGCAACAGCAGAGCAGTAGCAACAGCATAAGCAGCATCGGCAGCAGCAACAGCATCAACAGCAGCAACAATAGCAGCAGGACAGCAGCATAAACAGCTGGTAGCAGCAGCAGCAGCAACAGATGTAGTAGCAGCAGCAGCAAACAGCTGCGTAGCAGAAAAAGGCAGCAGCAGCTCTTTGAATTATGGTGGTTCTTCCACATTTACATATTGACATATATGCACATATACTTTTCGTGCGGTAGCGCAGTCCCTTTTCTCCCGACCGTAAATGCAGTCCCGTACCGGGTGTAGGGTACGTTACTGCATCGTACTTTTCCTGGAGTATACCTCGGGAAAATTTATCTAAAAAATTTAGACTCACGTGTAGATGGCGCCTCCTCATCTGTTATTGAATCATAACTTGACCTTCGTAGCTGACTCATGTACTTGACATCAACGAATCAATCTGCTATCGTAGCTGACTCATGTATTGACATCAATTTAACCATCGTAGCGGACTATGCCTTTTCATCAACCGACATCAATTTGACTATCGTAGATGACTCTTGCTTGACATTTGCTGACATCAATCTGATTATATTAGCTGATTCATGCACTTGACATCACTGACTTCAATCATATCCAGCTGACTCATGTATTGGGCACTGGTTCAATCTAAATAGCGTAGCTGATTCATGTATTGGGCACTAACTGACTTCAATCTGAATACCGTAGCTGACTCATGCCGCACCAACAGACATCAATCGACTATCGTACGTAGTTGTTAATAAAATATAATTCGTAGTAAATATCACAGCCCTCGCTGACGAGCAAAGTAATGGGAACCTTTTTTCCTCTCTGACTTATACGATATTCAAGAACCTGGCTATCTGGCGCCTGGCCGCGATAGCTATTATCCGGAAATTAACTCTTGAGTGTAGCAGTTAATTTCCCGCATTCATGACTCTGAGTTAGCAGTAATCCCCTGATCTCCGCCTCATTCATGACTCTTAGTGGAAATAATCCCCCCGCCTCTTCATGGGTCTGAGGTGCAGTAATCCACTGATCGCCTCATTCATGACTCTGAGTGTAGCAGTAATCCCCTGATCTCCTCATTCTGGGTCAGTGAGCACAATCCCCCGATCTCCGCCCCTTCATGGGTCAGTGTAGCAGAAATTCCCGATCTCCGCCTCATTCATGGGTCTGAGTGTAAATAATCCCCTGATCTCCGCCTCATTCATGACTCTGAGTGTAAATAATCCCCCCCGATCTCCTCTTTTCATGAGTCTGAGTGTACCAGTAATCGCATTGATCTCCGCCTCATTCATGGATCTGAGTGTAGAAACCTGATCTCCCCCATTCATGGGTCTGAGTGTAGCAGAATTCCCCGATCTCCGCCTATTATGGGCGAGGTAGCAGTAATCCCCCTGACTCCTCCTCATTCATGGGTCTGAGTGTACCAGTAATCGCACTGATCTCCCCCTCATTCTGGATCTGAGTGTAACAGTAATCCCCTGATTCCCCTCATTCATGGGTTGAGTGTAGTAATCCCCGATATCCCCTCATTCATGGGTCTGAGTGTGCATAATCCCCTGATCTCCTCATTCATGGTCGGTGCCCAGTAACCCACTGATCTCCCCTCATTCAGGGGTCTGAGTGTAGCAGCAATCCCCTGATCTCCGCCTCATTCATGGGTCTGAGTGTGCAGTTTTCCCCCCTGATCTCCTCCTCATTCATGGGTCTGGTGTACCGTAACGCCCCTGATCTCCGCCCATTCATGGATCTGAGTGAAACAGTAACCCCCGATCTCCGCCTCATTCATGGGTCTAGGGTGAAACCCCTGATCTCCCCTCATTCAGACTCTGAGTGTGCAGTAATCCTGATCTCCTCATTCTGGGTCTGAGGTAGCAGTAATCCCTGATCTCCTCTTCGTTCAAAGGGAATTACGGTATTAGGTTTTTGGATGGGCCTTCTCCTTGACCTGGTTCTTCCAATTCCGTTTTCATTTCTGTTCATCTTTTCCCCTTAATTTTTTTGCCTGACTCTGCTTTGTGTGGTTCCCACTTTGTTTCTCTGTTCCATCTTTCTGTCTCTGTCTCTCTCTTCCGTCTCTCTCTCTTTTGTCTCTCTCTCTCCCCCTAAAGCTGAGATACTTTAGTTAATACATCCCGGTGTTAGAGGTATTTCACCGGTGACAAACGCATGAACATGAGGGCCCCAAAGGGAAAATCATAATAATTATTATATTTACGTGAAAGATAAGCCCGTTCGGGTCATAGGGGCAGCGGGGAAAAGAAGACGTCCGTGCGAACCGATTCATGCTAACGTTTCAGAACATGATTCGCGTGAACAATATTCCTAAATTTGGAATTTAACATTCAACCAAGTCGAACTCAAAGGTAATATTCAACAAAGTAAGATCGGGGAGTTCCCAGGGCACAGTACTCCCCCCTTTTCTTTATCATTCTCGTATCCGACATAGAGACTTCAATCAAAGCCTCGTATAATTCGTTGATTACAATACTAAATTGAACACGAGGCGACATCCACTGAGACCCAGTAAACCTTCAAGATGATAAAAAACAATTCTTGAAGTGGGACACAGACGACGATGGGGTATTCGGAGGAAAATTTCAGTCACTTCACTGTGCATAATTTGGGAAAAAAAAACCCGGGAAAAAAAACGAGAAAAAAACAAATTCAAACCTCTTAAACGGGGGACATAAAAAAATGTTTTGTAAAACAAAATTACGTTTACAGATCACAACAATGTTGCTATGACAACCACGAGGAAAATGATAGGAATAAAATGGATCCTTCAAAACAAGAGATGAAAACCAACATTGACATTCATTAAGTCACTTATAGTCTTCAACCCCAGAAATTTTGCTGGGAAAAAGGACACGTGTAAAATTGCAATTTTTATTGTGGAACGTTTTGCGGGGGAAACGTTCCCCAAAAAAAAATGTCGGAATTTTTTCCCCGTTTTTTTTACCTAACATTTGCCCGAAACCTTACCAACATTATTACAGTAATTTTGCTGTACCCCAAAAATGCCCCGTACGGTTGGCGAAATTGTAGATCTCTAAAATGTACAGTGAACTTTAAAGCCCCCAAAAATTCACCCCCATGCACATAAATTACTGGGAACGCTCGAAGTCCCCGAATTGTGCCTTGGACACGCACCAACGCACGCAAAAAAAATACATTGTGTTTTCCCCCTAAATTCTGGGGGGACTGGTCACAAACTGCACACTAGAATTACCCCCTACGACAGAAAAGGGGGAAAGAAATGAAAATAGGAAAACCTGAGCCCTTTTTCAATGTGTTTACACTCCATTTTAAAAGCGACTATGTGATGTGTAAGGAGATAAATGCCCACAGGTTTTCCTGTTTAAAATTTTTCTCTGCGGGTTTTTTTATATTTTCTGTCACGTGTTGCATTGTGATTTCTACGATATATATATATATATATATATATAAAATTATATATATATATATATATATATATATATACAATTAAATACCCCACGCCGCGCGCCGTATATTTATAAACAAATTCCAAAAAATAATGGGGAGACATCTGGTAGCTGAGTGACGCCATCAAAAAAAAAAGTTTTATCATTGAACGTTCTTCACGTACGATGCTGGACGTTCTTCACGTACGATGATAAGACTGATGACTAAGAGTGTTGATGTGTCAATAATCACTTCATCAATAACTCCCAGAATGCAAGGGACCTGGTTCTTAACATACGACTCACAGCATACTAAATTTACCCCCAGAATACCCCACCACCCAGTATTTGCCAGATATACCTGCGCGGCTACAGGTGGTAATTACTGATTGATCTGACCCCCTGAGAGGGGGAAAGGGGGTGAGACGAGGGGGGATGTAGAGGACATATTGATCGCCGTCACGTGGCCCGGGGCGCCACTACATAACCATCACCAGCCAGTCCAAATGGGGTTTGCAGACAACAGTAAAGGGGAAATACATACGTTGTAGAACATGCTTTTATTGAGGCAACTTTGGGCCCTTTGTATAGAGCTTTATCTTGTCATGGCTAGTTTCCCACGATTATTATTATTATTATTATTATAATCAAATAAAGCGCTCCCGGGGGTTATACAGCGCTGCAGGTTATTGTAGGATGCAGGGGGGTGGGTTGTAAGGGAAATGGACGATTAGTGGGGTTATGGAGTGGGGGGACGGTGGATAGTGCAGGGGGAGGGTAGCAAGAGATCGAGGTAGAAGGGACGGGGGGAAAGGTGGGGGTATAATTTTCCCCAGAGTTTGTGTATTAATCTTTTCTGTCAAAAAGTCAATGAGAGAGTCAGGATTAAAGGGGGCCATCTGCAAGAAGGGAAGGTAAAAAAAGGGGCCCCAAGGCAAGGCGTCGTTAGGTAAATTCGTGCCCCGTTGATGGGTTTCCCAACGGGGTATGTCGAACAGACCGGAACCTGACAATGCTCACAGAGGGGGGCGGGGCCTCTCCATGAGATCCCCGGGGAGTAAGAGAGTGGGGGCCGATGCAAGACGGGAGGTGTAGTCCCCCCAACCTTTTCGACATTGGTGACAAGAAAAAAGGCCCAAAGAAACCTATAACCGGTTTAATGGGAAATGAAGTTTGTTATTCAGCAGGTCAGACCAGCGTTGTTGCCAACGGGTGCAAGGTGGGTAGCAATGCCCGCAAAATAGTCCGTGAAAGGAACACCTCTTTTGAAACGGGAAGGTCATGTACTGCTGACCGCACAGCAGTGTTCCCTTTTTCTTTTGCCCTGTACGTCAACATGACCAGGGACCCAACAAAAGACAATATCTTTATGCTTGCAAAAGATCGGCGTAAAAAGGTGGATACAAAAACTAGGGGGTGAGGTGTATCAATTTTACGGATAGCCTGTAAAGCACAAAGGGGAATTAAACGACCACAAATGGTGATACAGGCAAAAGATGAAATCGGAAAATGCCAAAGAATGGCATAAAACCAGCCGTAAATATGCTACCCGGGGTAACAGTTTCCCCCGAGACGTTTCCGGGAAACACTGCTGCGAATCCGACGCCGTCAGATGACTTTGAACCATCGGTGTATACTGCGATGGCAGGGGAATGAGAACGGAAATGGTCTAGAAAGAAAGAGCGAGAAGCCGCCGTAGGCAGTTGGGTTTTTCCCCAAGGTAGGGGAATAGAACAGACACGGACAGCAGGAACTTCCCAAGGGGGTAGGGGAAAAGGGTGAAGCCACATGAACATATAAAGGGGGGAAGCGGGAAGGGGAAGAAAAGGGTGAATGCAGACGAAAAAAGGGACGAAGTAAACAGGGCGACGAACAAATAACGAGCGCCTACTAACATCTGTGACAACCCCATACATGGAAGGATTGCGGAGGTCATGGGGCGAACAAAAAGCGAATGCAATGTGCTTTCCCCCTAACCAATAGAGGCTCCCCAACCGGGGAAGAACGAAAACACCAAGGCATAAGCGTAATCCCGGGTGATGGAGGGGATTAAGGGGGAAAGAGTGGCAGGAGAGGCTGCCGAATATATCTGGTCACCATAATCGAGTTTCGATAGAATTGGGCTGAATGTAGGCGGGGGAGAGTTCTACGATCACCCCCCCATAAAAAGATGTGCGAGGGTTTTAAGGGGTTCAGCCGGCTATGGAAAAGTCGCCTTCAGAGGGAAAGTGATTTTTCGGGACAATCTGGGGTCAAACAGGGGGGGCCCGAAAAAACCGGGCTGTATCCCTGGGATCTGAGCCGTATGGGTACAATGGATGATCAGAGACCACTGAACGTCTAGTGAACGTAATTTGATGATTTTTGGGCCACTAGAAAACTTAAACCCGTGATGGGGGCCCCAATCAAAAACCCCGGTTGATGGCATGCTGGAGGAAACTGCAATGAGGTGACAGTCAGCACCTGCACAAGTTATAGAAATTTCATCCACATAAAAGCGATGACCAAATATTGGTTTAAGAAAAATTTCCAGATTATTTATGAAAAAGTGTTGTGCTCAGAACACATCCCGGGGGGACACCTTCAGCTTGGACAAATTCCGGGGGGTTCCCAATTTAACCCGGCCCCGGAAATGTCTGTCGGGTTAAGAAACCCTTTTTAAGAAAGAATGGTAAGTTGCCTGGGAGGCCTAAGGGGGGGCCCGGGGCCAAGATATTATATCCCCAAGTTGTATCATAAGCCTTCTCAAGGTCAAAAAAGAAAAGCGATAACCAAATTTTGGTTATTCGAAAAAGGCTTTCCGAAAAAGGGTATCCAAGCGCAAAGGGGTCAATGGCAGAACGGCCCTTACGGAAACCATACTGACTGGGGAAAACTACTGTGAGTCTCTAAATACCACATCAAACGTCTAAACCAGACGTTCCATTCCTTCAAACTGCACTGGTAAGAGGGGATGGGACGGTAGTGAGGGGGATCACGTCCCGTAGCACCTGGTTTTTCCAAAAAGGGAGAACAATAGCAGACTTCCACAGCTGGGGAATAACTCCTTGCGACCATATAAGTTTAAAAGGAGTCGTAAAAAGGCAGTAAGAGCAGACTGATGAAAAATGCTGTAGCATACGAATATGTATGCCGTCTGGCCCAGCTGCCGATGATCGGCAAGCAGGGGTGTTGCCTCCAGTTTTTGAAGGGAAAAAGGCACATTATAGGATTTTTCCCAAGAGAAGAAAAATCTAAGGGCTTTAACTCGCTGGCAGACTTAGAAAGAAAGGAACGGGGGGCATAGATGGAGCCCCTGAGAAATGGGGACAGATGGTTCCAATTTTAGTGGCAACGGCAAGGGGTGCTTATATCGACACCAGAAACCCCGGAAGAACAGGAGCCGGGTGGGGGGAGAATTTACCATTAATTCCGCAAATTTCTTCCAGACTGACCATCGAGGAAGCCGAAATGACAGTAGAAACGTAATCTCGCCAGCAAGTGCGTTTAGCATCACGTATGACACGACGAGCAATAGCTCTCTTCTGCTTGAAATCAAGGGGTTTTCTGTGGTTCTTTTTATCGATACCCGCCCCCCTGCAGCACGTTTCAAACGCACTGCCCGAGCCCAAACAGGAGACCCCAAGGCCCCACTTCTGAGGATGCTTTCCCGAGGTTTGGGGAATAGAATGTGGCCGCTGTGAAGATGGAGGGGCGAAAAAAGATGTAAAACCTCATCAATGGAGGACGAGATAGGAACCTCATGAAAACAGTAAGATGTGCGTAAAAGGGCCCATTTCGCCCGGTCAAATTGCCCGGGGGAATGAGGAGGTGGGAAAACAAAGGGGGCTTAAGGAGGGTTGGGGAAAAGATCGCTGTCATTTAAATCCGGGAGGACAGACCAGGTGAAGTCAAGGACAGTAGATGAAGGCAGATGGAAAGATCGATGCAGGAGAAAGAATGAGTTGGGGATCAAAATGGGTAGGAGTACCCGTATTTAAAACATGGAGGGGAAGGAAAAAGAAATGCCTCCCAAATGAATGCCACGGGAGTCACAGTGCGATCCTCCCCAGAGAAAATGGGTGCGTTAAAAACCCGAGAATAGAAGGGGTGGCGGTAAGGAAAAAAACCAGAAAATCAACATCTGGGGTAGACATTGCCCGGGGGGAAGGAATAAAAAAAGAGTGTTAAACCCCTTATTCAAGTGGATGGGCTGCGGTGTAATGTAAGGAAAAAAGAAACATAGGCTGACGGGTATGGAACACCAGGGGATAAAAAGAGCACTTTCGTTAAAGGTTCCATCGGAAAAAGGATCCGATGAATATAACAAATCATAGCCTGAAAAAAGGGGCCCGATAACAGTGGATTGTAATTTGGGTTCTTGCAAACAGACCCCAACAGGGGAAAACTGAGAGAGCAACACCTGGGAAACTCACCCCGGGTTTCCCCTGAGGCCTCGGATATTCCACTGTAAATAAGCCATGATTTATGGAGAGAAAAAATATAAGTGGAAGTGAGAGGGAAACTATGGACTAGGGTTAGAAAAGTCCACGTGTGGAGGCAGCGGAAGACCTGTAATCAAAAAGGAGGAGGACTTGTGAAGGAAGGGGGTTGAGACGAAGAAGAGAGATGAGGAACCTCAGGTGGAGTAGTGTCCCTCATCTGTCCAGTTCTGTAATATATTCTGCAATAGCTTCCAGTGTTTCGGGAAATCAAAGATGCAGAATGTGGGACTACATTAGGGAAAAGGAAGAAGAGTGAGCAACGATCGGGGGGTCCCATAGACTGCACTAAAAAAGAGGGGGAGGAGATAGAAGAGGGGAAAAGTCGAAGGGGCTTGGGAGGGGGCAGGGGATGAAGGTAGTGTTGGGGGAGGATGAACCTCCCCACACGTTATAGAACTAGTCAGAGGCGAAGGACCTGGGGAGTAGGGATTTTTTCCGGGGCTTATGAGGGAAAGGGGGGGGGGCTGAGGTTTTGAAGAACGAGGACGTGTAGGCCAGGATTTTCGAGTGGTAGAGGAAAGGGGTGGACAGTATGGGAAGGGCCGGGGAGGGACCTCGGGCCAAAAATATCAAAAGGATTGGGGACAGGGTGATTGGGGATGAGGCAACCCACAGAGGAAGCCGTGGAAGTTGGGACCCCAGAAGCGGGGGGGCGTTTAGCAATGCGGGAAAAAGAAATACGGGGGAAATTTCCCCGAAGGCAAGATGAGAGACAGCCATAGCATAGGGGAAACCTTCCCCCTCTTTGAGACAACGGATTTCCCGCTCATTCGGGAAACCCGGCAACGGCGAGAATATGAAGGATGTGCCTCATGACGGTTAAGGCAAGGGGGGAGGTAGAGTACAAGAAGAACTGGCATGGTCGTCAGCACCACAGACTGGGGATTCGGCCATGGACCTGCAAATTTTGCTGGATGACCAAAACGCCAACGGTTTCTACACTGCTGCGGTGTAGGGGGGCACCTTTCGAACTTGTAAACGTTGACCTGCAATGTAGACCGAAGGTGGCAGTTCTCGGGAGTCAAACGTTAGGCGAGCTTTTATTGCCCAAAGGGTAACGTTTTTCGCTTTTTGGCTGGGGGGGACAAAAGTGGGAACTTTAAGGATAGGGAGTTCTTGGGCCGCTGCTCGAAAAAGTCATCACCACATGTCTGGAAATTCCGTTGGGCAATGGTGTGGGGCAAAATGACAGAACCACAAAAAGAATTGAGGGGAAAGGTGCTTGTCAATAGTAAAATGTTTGTCAATGGTCGTAAAAAAAAGATCCAGCCCAGCATTCTGGTGATGATGGGGAGTGCCGCTCTTGAGAGCGTGAAAAGAGATGTTTTGACCAACATGGCGTAGTAGAGCCTTACCAATACTATGGTCTGAAAGATAGGTATTAGGAGAAGTTGGATGAAGGTAAAAAACTTTTTCCATTGAGTGGGTTTTAAACAGAGAGTTTAAAGGGGGGTGGTGCGAGCTGGTCGTTTCTCTGAACGAGAAGGGGTTCGAATCGTCATTTTGTGGGTCTTGGTCGTTTTTGTGTGGGACCGGGGTTTTGGGCCGAAGGGGGGGCCGGGCAGCATTGAAATTTCCGCACCGTAGGGAAAGCCGGAATCAAGGTCAAAAAGAGCCAAGGTCAGACGATCGGGCCCGTCGGGACCCCGGTACCTGAAGCAGGTGACGAACCAGCACCAGCAAGAGGTACAGGGGGAGAGAGGTGTCCAAAGAGTCATCCGTTAACCAGGCAGGGTCAGTACTGGGTGCGGTATCAGGAAGGGGGCCCCCGGGGAGTGGGTTCAATGGATTGGGTCAGCCATGGTTAGGGTTTCTTCTTTCTTTTATTTTTAAGAAAAAAAAAAAAAGAAGAAAAAAAAATAAAAAAAAAAAAAATAAAAAAGGGGGGCGTGGAGGAATAGGTCCTAGGAGGAATGAAAGGGGGGGCGCAAATCCCCCCCGTGCCCAAGAAAGGGTCTCAACACCGCCCAAATAGTGCAGATGCTGCATGGAACCCGTGCCCTACCCAACCCCTTTACGCCAGTAAAACCAGCAATCCCGGGGTAGCAACCCCACATCCACCCAGCCATCTCGGCGGACAAAAAAGGGGCCATTTCCGCCCAAACATACCGCCTTCGGCCACCACCCCGGAATCCGAAAGGTGACCTCCAGAGATACACCCCTCGCCCGAAAAAATACCCAAAGCCACCCCGGGTGACCGGAGAGGACGGGCCCTCCCCCGGCGATCCCGATTCCACGGCAAACTACACCACCGCCAAGGACCTCAACGGAATGGGATGGACTACGATCCCCTTCCCCCACCTGGAAAAAGAATGCCTGAGGAGAGAAAACCCCGGGTAAAACTGGGAAGGAAATAAGGGGGGGATGGGGGGAGGAGGAGGAAAGGGGAAAAAGGGGGGATGGGGAGATGGGGAAAAGGGGGGGGATTGGGGGGGAATTAGGTTCGGGCTGAGGGAAAAAGACCAAAGGTTTTAATTCCCTTTTCCACGTCAAGGAGCCCCCCTTAAAGAGGTAGATTCCCCCGGAAATTGCAATTTTAAAAGGTTGGGGTTGTATGTTAAAGAAACAATTTTAGAGTGTTCAAAGGAAAAGCAAGGTATACCGGGAGTTTACCTGGAGGGGTTTTTGGGGTCAACCCCCCCGGTTGATAAAAAGGCCCCGATCAACCAGGTTTCCCCGGGGTTGGGCCCCACCCCAAAACCGGGCCCTGGTCAGTTATTGACTTTAGGTGCCTGTCCAGCCCCTTTTCTTGAAGAAAACCAGGGGTCTATTATTAACCCCTTATGTATGCTGGGAGATAGCCCCAACAGTCTGGGGCCCCTGACACTTATTTTGTTGTCTTTTAACGTACCCGGTGGTCCCCGTGTTTTTCTTTGGGGAAAGGGGATGTTGCTTCTCCTGCCGAGTCTTTTCTTTCGTGGGGAGTTTTTGTGCCAATTTGGGACTAATCCCTCAAAAATTTTTTCCAAGTGTATATTATCATTTTCTTTTCTCCTGCTTTCCCGGGGAATACAAATAAAGGGGGCATCCACCGTTCCCAGTAATTTAGGTGCTTTTTGGGACGTATGTGTGCCGTGAAGGTTCTCTGCAAAATTCCCCGTTAAGCAATTTTGCCTGCCTTAAAAAGGGGCCGTTAATGTACAGCAATACCCCAGCCGGAGAGAAAAAAACGATTTAAAGAGAATCATCATGAGCTTGGCATCCTTATTTTTTGAAAGTTCTCGTTGTCCATTCTATCTTTTTTCTAGCAAATGTAGCAGATACATTGTTGTGATCTTTGAAAGTGAGATCCTTTTGATATTATCACCCCCAGGTCCTTCACAGTTTTTTTCGCCTATGTGTGGGGTGTGGTCATGAGAGCAACCAAAAAAAATATGGGGAAGAGAAACAGGGTTATTGAGGGGGAAAAATGAAGGGGAAATAAATATGTTCAGAAGTTTGGGAGTCGACTTGTCGACTCATTGGTCTATAAATGACAAGATGAACAATAGAAACAGTATAAAAAAAAAAAATAAATTAAATGTGTGAGGCATGGCTTGTAAACATTGTAATGAGGAAGATGCAGGAGGGAAGGGAAATAGAATTCAGAGATTATAGATTAAAAGACAGTATGGGGTTACCAAATGCATTATTCAGAGGACTGAAGGGAAATTGAGTAGTTTGGGCATTTAAAAGGATTGGGCAAATTATGATGAATGGGAGGGTGAATAAATCGGGTGTAAAGGGAAGGATAGGAAAATTTGTTGCGGGAAAAATTTTGGGTGGGGGGGGATAAAGGTTTTTTGAGTGTTGGGGGCTTGGCCCAAAACAGGTTTTTTGGCAAGCCTGCTAGATAATAGTGAACGGACGCAAGGGGTTTTTTTATAACCTGATATATGATGCTATCTAGCGATCAGGTTAACAGGGATTCGGGAAAAACCCCGGTAAGCCGGTTAACCCTTGGGTCGGGAAGTACAGTACACAAAAGGAATGTGTTGTATTGTCCTTCCCTTTTTCTAACCGCCCAGGGGGGTACTAAGCCCCGCCAAGTGAGTGTGAAACTGATGGTAGGATTGCTGGTGTTTTTTTTCTGTCTCATAAAAAATAAAAGGTTTTTCGGGGTATGTTTTCCCCCTCTTCTACTTACACTTCGTCCTTTAAAATGCATGTAAAAGCATATATATACACACCCCTCGGGGTTTTTCTTCTATTTTTTTCCCTAGTTCTTGTTCTTGTTTTTTTCCCTTTTTCTCCAGGGGGAAGTGGGAATTTTTCCCCTCCGTAAGTCATGGTGTTTGAAAGAGTCGACTAAAATGCCGGGAGCAAGGGGCTTCCCCCCCTTCTCCTGTATATATTACTAAAGTTAAAAAGAGAAATTTTTTGTTTTTTTTTTTTAAACCCCCCTTGGTGGGAAACGGCTGATTTGTTGAAAAATAAACTTTCGCCATCATTCACTCCATCACCCCCCTTGCCGAGGCGTGTTTTCACTACAATTATAAAACTGAAAAAGCCTTGCACCCAGAGTGCAGGCACTGTACTTTCCCCTCTCCCGGACTCAAGTCCGGCCTGCCGGTTTCCATGAATCCCTTCATAAATATTACCCTGCCCCCTCCAACATCCCGCCATGTCCTAAAAACCTTTTGTCTCCTTTCCCGCTCCTATCTAACACGCTCACGCATCCCTTTTGCGGGAAGCCCAACCCCCTGCACAAAAACCCCTTTTTTACCTTCTCCCTTCCAACCTTTCCTAGGGTGACCTTTTACCTCCCCTTTCCCCTCCACTACAGATTTATACACTCTCAAAGTCATTCTATTTTGTTCCATCCTCTCAATGCCCCTTCCCACCCCCCAAAACCCCTCCCCCCAGCCCTCTGGATAATAGTTTGGGGTAATCCTGCACCTCCAAATTTTCAGCCTTCTCCTTGTTCCAACATTCACCCCCCATGTTTCACACCCATGTAAAAAGCATTGGTATAACTATACTCTCATATATTCCCTTTTCCATAGACAGAGTTTTTTTGTCTCCACACACCCCCTTAGTAAAACCACTCACACTTTCGTCAATTCTATGATTCACCTCATCTTTCAAAACCATCTGCTGACACGTCCACCCCTAAATATCGGGCATTCACCTCCTCCATACTCTCCCTCCAATCTGATACCCCTTCTTTCGTTACCAAATTTTTTTTGTTATCCTCATCACCTTACTTTTCCTATATTCATTTTTAAATTTTTTCTTTTTTTACATACCCTACCAAACTCATCCACCAACCTCTGCAACTTCTCTTTCAGAATCTCCCAAAAGCACAGTGTCATCAGAAAGAGCAACTGTGACAACACCGACTTTGTGTTAGATTCTTTTTTCCTTTTTAACCCCCCACCTGTTGCCAAAACCAAAGCATTCACTTATCTTAAAACCCCCCTATTTTATATATATATATATATATATATATATATATATATATATATATATATATATATATATATATATATATACATATATATATGCAAAAACATTGCAGCTAGCAAGATTTAAAACCAGATTAGCAGCCCCAGTTCCCAACCCCGACACCTTAAGCTATTCAGCTAAAAGTGCCTCATAACATTAGGTAACCCCCTGTGAGCCATGCTCCTTAAAAAACCAGTTACACGAATCATCATGTATGGTTTCTGACCTCATGAACGCTAATGCTGTTGACTCTGACCTAGAATAATAAACTCCATCTTTGTCATGTCATTCCTGCTGCAGTAATGGTCCCAGTTATAAAATCTATGATTCACAATGTCCTTACAATACTTTCCATTTGAATTACCAACAATTCTTCTGGACTATTATTGGCAACACCCCTGTGCCCGGGGATCTCCCTTCATCAAAAATTTGGGTTTTTTTTCTGCCCTAAACCTGCTAAGGAGATTCTTTTTCTAATGCTTGTCAAATCGTTTCGTCCTCTGCTGAGGCGGGAAAAAACCCCGTTGTAGGCTGTAATCGCCTACATCGAAAACTTTCTTATATTTAATCTCAGTTTCTTTGTGTTTTTTGATGACTGAACCACAACAACCGTTTCCTTAACCTTAATTTTTTAGTCCTACAAATTTTCACTTTTTCCCCTTATTCCGAACGAATCTTGCCTTATTTTCCTTTTCAGCTTCTGCATGAAGGCATAGCATAAAAACTAGCCACGTTTGTGCAATGACCCCTTTTAATTTTGGACGCGAATTAACATCAGCCTCATCCCCTGGGGCTACCGTGGCAATTTTTTTTCAAATTGGCCCCCAGTTTATTCAAATGCCTATATCTTTTTGAGATAAAACATATTTGAAAAAATTACATAAAAGGGCATTTTATGAATTTCTATCACTGAGTTGTCAGTTTCCTGCAGATTGCTGGTTTTCCCTTTACCTCCCTATTCCAAACTGACCCTCCCCCTTATAAGTGAAATATTTTTGAGTGGGTGAAAAAATAATATTACCCTAACCCCCCGTTATAAACTAATCTCTGTCCTCCTTTCGTTATGAATCCCTCCCCGAAATAAAAAAACAAGACAAAGAATTAGTATAGTGGTTGTGATTTAGAATAGACCGCGTACAATTAACCACATCAAAGCAATACAATATTGTGGGGTTTGGGGGGTCAAGTTGTTCCCAAACAGTCTGTCAAGCCAGTTGAATGAAACTTGACAGGATGAAACTTCAGGGGGACTGTAATGTCTTGCGAATTCGACATGTAACGATGTTAGTGTTGAAAATCTGATCAGATTTCAAGAACTCAGTACCATCCCTGCATGTGTAAATATGAAGCACAAGAAAATTTATTAGAAGCTGGAAGATACATTTTTAAGAAAAGGTTGCAGCATGCCGAAAGTTTTGGGAAAAAAGAAAATGTGATGATAAGCATAGAATACCATGTAAGCGAAAAAAATAACAAATCACTGGAGCCAAATCCCGTAAAAATGAGATCTAGTTCTGAGTACCAAATAAAAAGAAAGAAAGAATGTTTTCTTGTGTGATAAGGTTTCTGGGTCCACGGGGCTTTATAAGGCTTCCACGTCTGATGTTGATTTCAAAGTCAGGAAGCATGCAACAGAACTTCTCGACATGGTCGCTCTTGATGCCTAGTATCATGCTAAATGATTAGAAAAACTGCATAAACAGGCACAACCCCAAAAAAAGAATTATACAAATAAGTTCACCAGAAACCTTGTTGCATGGCAGAGTTATCATTGAATTAGCTTCCTCATTGAACCCTTTTGTAGGGAGTCAATAGAAGCCAAGTTAGTCTGCAAGATGGGAGCCCTTTAATTAAATTTTTTAAAACCCAGGCGGGACCTTGGTATGAATGAAGTGTCAGTTCATACTACTAGGCTCAGAAACGTATTTGGCAGCAATTCCCGACCTTAGAACTCATAATATTTAAAAGGCAGCTTTTTTTGCCCATGATCAAGATATTGGAGCAGCCTAAAAAAAAAAAAACATGCAATGAAAATTTCGATTCTAAATTTAACTCTAGCAAAGACTTCCAAAATCATTTGACGAGATATCTTAAAATTAAAACAAGCATTCCACAGATTTCCTGCTGTTAGAAAAAGGTCGTGCCTCCATTTTCACAGCAATAGCATGATACTTGGGCCAATATTAAGACCAGTCTTTTCACCAAAAAACCCACAACTTGTGGAAACAAATGATCACACAACCGATTGTGTCCAGTAGTTTAATCATCCTAATCAGGCTTCATCAACACAATTTATCGGGACAACAGAGACAGAGAAACATCTATGTCCATAAAGAGGTCTAAATGGACAAAAAAACAAAACTGTGATCCTTCATCCCAAAGTTTCGCCCAATGTGTGAGCGAAACGTTCATAAAGGGTCGCATTATACGTATTTGTCTTTATCTATGGGGCATTTTTTTATACAATTTTTTCCCCAGAGGTCTGGTCGACACACTGTTGAACACAATGGGGTTATACATCTTATATGACCGAGTCCTTGGGAAAATTTCTGATATAAACAAAGTTTGTGACATGCATGGTGAGGAAGGTGTGGTGTGTCCTAAGTTAGCAAGAAGACTCCACAGTGGTGACTGTCGAAAATATCGACCAAATCCGAGTTTCATGATAGTAAAGGATTCCTTTCATGAGACTTTGGGATTTTTTAATGCAACACCCATCAATGGAAAATGAAGGAATACCACTTGACATTCCAGTGATTTCTGAGAATTCCCAGAAATTAAAATAGATTCAGGTACTTCCTGCAGCTTACTAAATTTTCAGTCATTAACCTTGACTGAATCTGTAAATACCATTTCCGGGCCAGAGAACCATATTACAGCCCTTGGGCTGTAATATTCCTGTAATTTTCCCCGCCCAATGTACACAAGGCTGTTGAGAAAAAATTTCAACCCAGGCCGGGTTTCCCAGTACTAGTCATGGATGAAGATAATATGCATTTCCCAAAAAACTACATTGTAGCTTCCGTTACATAGGGAAAAAAGATAAATATTTGATCATGTTTGATAGATTACGTGTAGAAACTTTTGAGTTCAAGATCATTGGTGACTGGTTCGACGACAGTGGTTGGACAACTGTTATCATCAATACTGGTACAGCAAATGGAGGAACAGCAAAAAGCCCTTGTGTAAGCCACACACGTAACCAGGACCAGGCATGTCCATCATGTCGCTGCCTCCGCTCTTCATCTTGCACCATCATTTTTGGATAGGTAAAAAAAAAATGTACTAACCCCTGATGAATATTCTTTGGGATTTCACAACTTGGAGGACAAAATCCCTAAATATTGGTCCCCCCTGTGCTTCAACTGGAGCTTTGTGTTCTTCAGATCCAAATAAATCAGGAAGGAAAATTTTGTGATGATAGCGGAACCACTGGCGCTGTTCATTCCATGGGTACTGAGCCTTGACGATATCAATTTTGCCAGATAGCTTTGAGTACACATCAGAGGCATGTGCTATCGGGAAATGCACCCTTTCCCCATTTACCTAGAGTTCATTTCAGGTGGGTTTGTTCCATGAACAAAAAGGGAGTCCTGTTTGTTTGACAGAGAACCCAAATGACCTAAAACCCTGGATGGTAAAGGGCATGAAATATCAATGCCACAGAAGATTCAATAAACAGGGAACAAGAGCAGTAGCAGACTCAGGAGAAAGCGACGAGCCCTTCTCTTAAAATGAGGAGGGAAAACACCCCTCTGATTCAAGGAACACCAGATCGAGCCCTTTTGTCTCGAGGTCTACCTTCTTATAGGCTGAAGGAAGAAAACTACATCAGCTCAAACTTCCTTTCCCAAAGGGGAAGGAGATTTTTATTCATGTGTTTGAAAAAAATGGGAAACCTTTCCAAGAAGACAATGGTGATCTGCTCACAGCAGACAAAAACTCATTATGGACTTTGATGAACAGAAAACTGTAGGAAAAGTGTAAAAAGTGGGCCAGGATCAATATGCCCTTTTTCGTTAAAGCAATTTTGCAGAGGGGAAAACCCCAATTAAGGGGCCAATAAAAAAATAATCTACTGTTGTTCCCCAGACAACAACGTCTTCATAAGTACAAGTCCCAGACGGCAACAACGCAGAAAGACTGCACCCCTGTTTTTCCCGGTTATACTTTTTCATGGGGAAAGGGGAAAACACTCTGGAACAGTGTTTTTTGCAAGAAAATCAGCCATTACCCAATCACATTCCAAAACTGGTGATAATGAATCTGGCACTATAGCAGATTTACTTGCAGATCTTGAGTCCCGGCACAACCAGTAGAAGCAAGACCCCAAATCACTTAATTGATATTGGAAGGTTCAGCTATAATTCAATTGTTGTCATAAAGGGAAATTTCCAGACGTTTGATGATTACACGAAGATATGTTTTATATATATATATATATATATATATATATATATAATTTTGACAAGTACAGAAGATTATGGTGAAAATAACAGAGGTGTAGTGCTGCTAATTCTGGCCAAACTGCACAGCATCGCAGTGAAAGAAGCATGGATTTATTTGGGGGTTTGGGGGACAACCCCAGATACATTCAACACATATTATTGCAGCTACAACATCGTTCTTTGTGGGGAAAGGGGGAGAAGACAGCTTGGGAGTACCTGGGTTGTACCAGTATGTAAAATTTTCTGATGCAAGCAGATGCCCCACCAAGTATCCTTTTATAATGCCCTTCAATTTACTGGGGGAAAAATGTTTTTGTTTTGGGGGTGACAAAAAATTCTGTTAGTGGGATGGATTGTGAAGGGCCTGCCTAGTATGGGCCAACAGGCCTGCTGCAGGCCTTTTCTGGGAGCCAGTTCTGCGAGAAAAAAAATTACGGATCATGGAAAATGGGGAACTACCATTGACCAAGTTCAAGAAGAGCTAGAACCTATACATTGCTACTACAAAAAAGCCTGCAAGAGTCTGTGCAAGTCAACAAGGGTCCCCAGTGCACTGTTCTTTGTCGATGTGAAGGCAGCTGTTACCATTTTTTGTTACTTATTTTTGCTTTGGTTTTGTGATTGCAATGCAATTTGTCTATACATATAGAGCCTTGACAAAAACCCTATACAGACCTCCCCCATTTTTTAATTATTTCAAACTTGTCACGGACAATGTTTTTGATTAGTATTTGTTGTGAAAAAAATTATATATGTCTATGTGTTAAATAATCATCAGTGTTTGGGTATATCCTCTTTGTTAAGCCGTATTTGAAGCTGTTTTGGGGAATATTATGACGACAGTTTTAAGATTTAATATTAATGGGATACAATTCCGACAAAATGATGAATTAGACACAGTTGCAACATCGGGTATCTGTAATTTTTAAATTTAAAAATGCCCGATGTTGCCAAAATTCAACATCTTGTCATCTTGTTGAATTTTTACCATAATTACAATTACAAACAAGGCAACCCCGACCAACTCATGGGTATGACCTACTTCCACTGGGAAACCCAACTACCAGTGACAATGCCTTGTCTGTTGCATCTCATCTAACTTCAGTATAAAGAAAATCTTCCCGACATTTATCAGTGCTTCCTGCCAGTATTCCCGCTAGTGCTTCCTGCCAATGCTTCTTCCCCCCAGTGCTTCCTGGTGCTTCCTGCTGTGCTTTCCCGCTAGGCTTCCCCAGTGCCCTCCCGTGCTTCCTGGTGCTTTTTCATGCTTTCTGTCAGTGTTTTAGTCAGTGCTTCCTTCCCGAGTTTCCCCCAGTGCTTCCAGCTAGGGGTTCCCAGTGCCCTGCAGTGCTTCCGCAGTTTCCTGCAGTGCTTCCTGCAAGTGCTTCCTGCCAGCGTTTCCTGTTAGACTTCCGCCAGTGCTTCCTGGAGTGCTTGCTATGCTTTCTGCCAGTGCTTTCTGTCAGTGCTTCCTTCCAGTGTTTCCTGCCAGTGCTTCCTGCCAGTGCTTTCCTGCCTGCCAGTGCTTCCTGCCAGTGCTTCCTCAGTGCTTCTTTCGCCAGTTTTTTGTCAGTGCTTTTTGCTAATGC
>WNWK01034334.1:0-20504 GCA_009830355.1 Cherax destructor | reverse complement strand
CGATTAGGTAAAATTTAAGGATTTTGGTTTTTAAATTTAGCAACGCTCTTGCCATATAAGAAAGGGAAAATTTGATTGCAAAAATTTTGCAAAAATCATTTTTGAACCTAACGAAAAAAATATATTTAATTGTGTTTGTTTATTTTTAAAATTTAAATTTTTAAAAGTATCTAAAATATATTTAGTTGGGTTAGGCTAAATTAAATTCGCTTGTTGTAATAAGGTTAGGTAGGTTTTCAAAGTTTCTTTGGTACAAAATTATAAATTTTTACATTAACATAAATGAAAAAATATATCTTTAAACGTATAAGAAAAATTTTAAAAAGGGAAATTTTTTTTAAATGAGTTCTTGCTAATTACCATTTTTCCCCTTAATCGGCACGACATATATATATAAAAAAAAAAAAAAAAAAAAAAGGGATGGGGTCCACCTCGGGTTTAAATTGTGGGACCATAGCCTCGGAGAAGGGAAAAAAGGCTTAAAGGAAGAATATTTAGATTTCTTTCCGAAGCCATTTGAATATTCCACTTCCCTACCACCCCCTCTTTTATTGTTTTAAAAATTTATTTCCAAAAAGACAAAATACATTGACAAAATACAATAGGAGTAAAACAACAAGATAACAACCCGAGCCAATGTCAAATACTTCGTCCAGCTCCCCGGGAGTGGGCCCGCGGCCCAAAATCGGGCATTTCCCCTCTGGATCGCAACACTGATTTTCTGAAAAAGGGGAAGCCGGTCGCCCCGTGGTCCTTGGTTTCTATAAAGTTTTTTACCCAAATCTTTGAGGAAAATTTTGAGCACACTTGCCCCATGCTCCAAGGGGGCTCCGACCCTATTGGGATGAAGAAAAAGGGGGGAAACCCCTTTATATTTGCGAAATCTTCTGGGTCTCCCTGTGGCTGGCAGCTCCACCCCTTCAGCTACGGAGTATGGCAAGTAGGTGTCTGCCCTTGTAGCAGCACAGGTGTAGTGTTAATACATTAGCTATATCTTGTGGGTCTTTACCTGACACTAACAGAGCACTGTCATCCGCATACAGTAGGAGTTTGCACTTGACACTGATGGGCATATCATTTACATAACACAGGAATATATATTATTACGACATCTAAGGTTCCAAAGTAAAGCAGCTCATGTACTCTGCATTAGATACTGCCTTCGATACTGTCAACCACAATATATTATGTAAGAAACTTCAAGCTATCGGCATAGGTTCCACAGACTGGTTTAAGTCCTATCTTAGCAATCTGCAATCTGCTTACCATCCTTCCAGGGTAGCACAGTGGCTCCATCAGGACGCTTTTGACTTCCATCAGACCTCTGCACTTGGGGTTCCCGTTGAGCTGGGCAACGGGCTGTGGCGAGGCTTCTCTTTATGATGTCATTGACCTCCTCATGTCTAGCATACTTCCCTTCTGATGTGTGGCACACGAGACCATGAAGTCCGATTTGATCGGCCGTCGCCCTGCCGCAAATACACCTATGTTCGGTGAGTATGGGGGCGGCTAGGCGAAGCGCAACACCAATCCGAATGGCCTGTGGGTCGAGTCGAGTCCCCATAGAGGAATTGAGAACAGCTAGAAGGAAATCTCCTGAGTGTGGTGCCTTCACCGCTAGGAGACGAGCTTTGTCCTTTCCTGAAGCGTTGGTGAGCATTGTGTTGGCAATTTTTTCCATGATCGGTTTGTCCCAGTGGGACTGTTTGTGCTCTTTGGGAGGAGCTGGTCTACTGGAGGAGTCTGCCAGGATGTCCCATCGCTCGGCTGCTTCAATGAACCTGGGGTCCTGAGCTCCCACCACACCTCTCAAGCGTTCGGGGACAATCTTCTTGACTAATCCACAGGAGGCCAAACACGATGACAGAAATGCAGGTAAAGCTACCTGCGTTGCTTTGCGCACCCCTATACCTCCCAGTCGCACTGGGAGGGTTGCCTGCTCCCATTGCCTATCATCTAGTGACAGATTCAGTCCCTTCTTAAGGGTTGATCTCAGGTGTGCGTCATACTCGTTAAGTGTTGGGTTGTCAAAAGAGGGTGCACACCTCAAGAAGTAAGTGAGTCTTGGCATAGTAAGACACCTTGTGAGGAGATACAGGGCATCATGGGCATCAAGATCACTTATTCTCTCCTCTATTCTTTTCAGGTCATTCACTTTGTCCTTGAGGACAGTGTCGATGGCCTGGTGACCCAGCGGTGCTTCCAGGAGGGTACTGTTGGATGGAGTGGTAGTAGTGACTTCTGGGAGGATTGTTCGCACCGCATTGATTATTTCCTGGTTTGTTGTGATGATTTCACACTTTGAGGATTGAGGATGAGTCCTAAGGCTTCTCTCCTGTGTCTTCACCCGTTGTAGGTCCTCTAACAGGGACTCCCCAGTACCTGCCAGAGTGCCATCATCCAGGTACCAGATTTTGAGCTCGCTGCGTAGGCTGGAAGTTAGTTCTCTTACTGCCAAACAGAAGAGAAGTGGAGCGAGTGGATCACCCTGCTGAACACCCTCGATGAGGGAATTTCATGATAATATATAAATATATATAATATGCCCACATGCCATACTTTTTCTCACCCACCCTCTGTACCTACTCTCTCTCCACTGTACCTACTTCACCGTTCCTGCCTACCCACTTATCTGGGATGTTGAGGCATATTACATCGGGCCTACTAATGTGTATATATTTAAATGATAAATTTTAGTAAAAACAATTAGGAAGACTTTTTTATTGCAATATCCCTCTAAATTTTCCAATAATAAGGTTATCTATCAGAAATTTTATGACCTTGCACATAATGATAACTTCCATTAAGTTTCCCCAATATCGATATCTGGCTAATGAAGGAGCATCCGAGAGAGAGGAGTGGAGAGAGAGGGAGAGAGTGGGGAAGAGGGTGACAGGGAGGGTCGGAGAGAGATCAGGAGAGGATGGGAGGGAGAACTACACAGCGAAGCCTCGTAAGAATATCTGAAACCTTTTCTTCTTCCCAGTTGTGTATCTCTGCACATCATATAAGCTAAGTCCTTAATTATTATTACTATTAATGCTACTAATAATTATATTATTATTAATATTAGTAGTAGCATTAGAACATATCTCCTGATGGAGGATAAATACAGTACTTGTCTGTATTTTGTTCTTCCTAGGATTCTTTGCGATAACTTAGAAACGCCTCTTCAGTTTCAAACTTTCAGTATTGGTTTATCGTACTTAAACGAAATTTTGGATTGTTATTGGACTTTGTAAGTGCTAATTTGTCTATTTAATTTTAAAAACTGAGATATTTTTCCATGCAGTAACTCAACATGGCTTCTTCTAAACGGTGTCAAACACACCGTTTAGAAGCTAACTCATATATGGTTCACGATTCTTTTAGGCTGCAAATAACATCTGAAAAATTGGATTATTGATCTGAGAAAAGTGTAGAATCAAGAGTGACTGTCTTCGAACTTTCAGTGCTGATGGATTTTGCTCAAGGACAGGTTCACATTATTTTCTATTAAGTCTCAAGTTTGCCAATTTTAATATACAAAATGTGAAAATTAACTTGAGAGCGCTGAATTATAACTCCATGGTCTCTTGAGGTTAAACCTTAACTCACTGGCTCTTATGTGTTTAGAGGTACAATTGCCATGCCTCTTTCGAGCACTGAAGTAAACTGGCCTACGGTAGAGCACACCGAAAAATTACAGGAAGACATAAGCAGAGTTTTCCAGTGGGCAGTGGAGAACAACATGACGTTGAATGGTGATAAGTTTCAGCTGGTTAGGTATGGAAAGAATGAAAAACTCAAAAGGAACACTGTATACAAAAGTCAAGAGGGTCACCAAATAGAACGAAAGGAAGACGTAAAAGACCTGGGAATAATTATGTCAGCTGACCTTTCGTAAAGATAATAACAAGACAAAGATCACGACAGCCAGGAAGATGACGGGGTGGGTATTGAGAACTTGCAAAACAAGGGAACAAATACAGAGATCGTTTACGGCTCACATTGAGCCAGCAAAGCACCTAAATTACTGGGAACGCCTTCAAGTCTTGATCATGTACTCATTGGAGCGGAGGAGAGAGAGATATATGATATATATATATATATATATATATATATCTGGAAAGTACTTGAGGGCCTGGTCCCAAATCTGCACACTGCCATAGCATACTGGAGTGAGAGATATGGGACGAAGTGTAAAATAAACCCAGTGAGGAGCAGGGCTGCGGTGGGGACAATAAGGGAGCACTGTATCAACATTCGGGGTCCCAGACTATTCAACATCTTACCAGAAGATATCAGAAACACGGTTGGAACAAGTGTAGAAGCCTTCAAGAGGAAACTGGACAAGTATCTTCACCAGGTCCCAGGTCAATCAAGCTGTGATGGATATGGGGGGCAGTGGGCCTCCAGCAGCAACAGCCTGGTTTTGATAAATGGTTTTCAAAACCGACAAGTTGAAGATTGAGACACTTATGCAACATATGGGAATCTTTATTAAGGAAACGTTTCGCCACACAGTGGCTTCATCAGTCCAATACGAAGCAGAAAGGTGTAAGGAGAGGAGGAGTTTGAGGTAATCAGTCCCTTGGCCTGGAGTCGATGTGTTCAGTCCATCAATCTTGTAGAAAGTACAGCACAGGGCCGTAGAGGTGGCTTATATACTGTAGTCAGGTGAGGCGAAGCAGGCGGAGGCGGGGTCATAGTGGTACCATCCACTAGTCGAAGTAGGTCTTCGTCCAAAGGTTGGACAAGTGTTGAAGAATTTCTTTTATCAAGATCCCATGATGTTCTTCAATACTTGTCCAACCTATGGACGAAGACCTACTTCGACTAGTTGATGGTACCACTATGATGGTACCACTATGATGGTACCACTATGATGGTACCACCATGATGGTACCACTGATGAAGCCACTGTGTGGCGAAACGTCTCCTAAATAAAGATTTCCATATGTTGCATAAGTGTCTCAATCTTCAACAGCCTGGTTGACCAGGCAAGCACCAGACGAGCCTGGCCCATGACCGGGCTCCGATAGTAGTGAAACTCTTCAAAGGTATATCAAAGATAAAGGCCTAGGGCTATCTCTTGAATCTCGCTGCAGGCAAAACACATCTGGTTATTATCATCCTAACTACCCAGTCATCATTATATTGAACTACCTACTGCTTAACTAACCAACCAACATAACTGTCCACATTTAATCATCGTAGCTCCTTTCCTACTACCACATCTGCCTACCTTCGTAATTACCTACCCACCATTTTACCCTGAGTAAGGAGGTCCTATTTAAAGGCTGTGCATCGAGGGTGGGGGTGTGCGGTGCCCTCGCCGGTATATCACACGTAACTACCAGCACTTCATCGTGCAAATGTAGTTTTATTGTGAATTACGTCAGCTGTGTGGACAGGCACGGCCGGTAAGAAAAAAATTTATGCCAATTTACTTGCATGCTCATTTGCATAAATTTGCTTGTGTGTGATTTTTTTTAATCATATTTTTTTTTCTAAGCCCTTGAGGGTCACACGTCAGTCATCATCAGGGAAGAGTAAACATCGGAGAAAAATGCAATTGTGGTACAATAAATCAATGTTTGTACAATGAGGTACAAAATACAATAGAAATAAACACTATTGATACAAAGACAGTATTTATAATAAAGACAATATTTATACTAAAGAAAATCGTGATACAAAAGACAGTGAGGTTACAAAAACTGGAAACAAATAAACAATGGGGGAAAATAGACAATTAGGTACAAATATACAAATTAGGTACAAATAGATAATAAGGTACAAATAGATAAATAAGGTACAAATAGACAAGGTACAAATAGAGAATAAGGTACTAAAACATAATAGGTTCCATATAAACAATATTGAAGCAACATATTTCACAGTCTTGTTAATATAAAACAATATAACGGTGCAGCAAGAAAATAACAATATGACGAAGAACCGGAATACAGGTTTAGTAATAAAACAACGGTTTAGCACAGTGCTACGGTGTAGTAACAGAGCAACAGTGAAGCAACAGTGTAGCAACAATGTAGCAATAGTGCATCAACAAAGCAACAGTGTAACAACAAAGAAACAATGTAGCAACAAGGCAACAGTGTTGCAACAAAGCAATAGTGTAGCAACAAAGCAACAGTATAGCAACAAAGCAACAGTGTAGCAATAAAGCAACAGTGTAGCAACAAGGCAAACAGTGTAGCAACAAAGCAACAGTGTAGCAACAAAGCAACAGTGTAACAACAAGGCAACAGTGTAGCAACAAAGCAACAGTGTAGCAACAAAGCAACAGTGTAGCAACAAGGCAACAGTGTAGCAACAAGGCAAACAGTGTAGCAACAAGGCAAACAGTGTAGCAACAAGGCAAACAGTGTAGCAACAAAGCAACAGTGTAGCAACAGTGTAGCAACAAGGCAACAGTGTAGCAACAAGGCAAACAGTGTAGCAACAAAGCAACAGTATAGCAACAAAGCAACAGTATAGCAATAAAGCAACAGTGTAGCAACAAGGCAGTGTAGCAACAAAGCAACAGTGTAGTAACAAAGCAACAGTATAGCAACAAAGCAACAATGTAGCAACAAAGCAACAATGTAGCAACAAAGCAACAGTGTAGCAACAGTGTAGCAACAAGGCAACTGTGTAGCAACAAAGCAACAGTGTAGCAACAAAGCAACAGTATAGCAACAAAGCAACAATGTAGCAACAAAGCAACAGTGTAGCAACAAAGCAACAGTGTAGCAACAAAGCAACAGTGTAGCAACAAGGCAACAGTATAGCAACAAAGCAACAGTGTAGCAACAAGGCAGTGTAGCAACAAAGCAACAGTGTAGCAACAAAGCAACAGTGTAACAACAAGGCAACAGTGTAGCAACAAAGCTGTTTGAAAGCTTTCCAAGAAGCCAACTCCAGTCGGGGTCAGTTTGGATAGGAAGACTGGGTCGGCTAACACTTCACGTAATTAAGACCCAACAAATACTCCAGCGTGAAGTTTTGCGTCAGCCAATAATCCTCAAAAATATTTCTTAAAGTTAAGAAATTCGGCACCTTCACCATCCATAGCCTTTACAAAGTTTTTCATTAGGCTCGACCATATATGCAATAACGGAAAAGTTATCTTTGAGGATGTACAAGCGAAATATGTTGTATGCTGAATTTTCCTGGAATGGGGTCTTTTCTTGCCGGCCATTCTTTGATCTTGTAGTTGTAGCATCGTCACATGTTTTTTTTGTTTTTTTTGTGTAACTAAGTTGGAGACCAAGTATTAACCCTATCACTTTTAGGTCCCCACATATATTCCACTTATGGTCATTGTATTTTGTTTGAGTAAGATTTCCACGTACTCGTATGATTCCATTAATCCCACAGTAGAAGCCACTGGCAAGAATGGCAATTCATTTCTGTTGTGAAGGATCACTGCTGTCATTCTGACCTTGTTGGGATCGACGTCAGAATGGTGTTCATAGCCCAGTTTCTCTACATGGCCATTTGTATCAGTGCAGAAACAAACACCATTATCCATTTGATAGAAAGCCGCCAGGCTAGTATGGCGTGCACGTAAACAATTTTTCTTTTTTCTTTTATATGTTCCTGAAAATGTCATTTAACTCCTGTAGAGTGATCAAGGTTATTTCAGTCTCAAATTCTGGTGGTTCATAAAAATCAGTTTCTTCACTATCACATTCATTGTCACAAGCAACAGCTGGGACAGGTTCAGGAGTGTCCTCACTATGTGGCTCAGATTTTAATGTTGACTCAAAATCAGAAACCAGTCACATTAACCATGCAAAAGTAAGTCATTCAGGTGACTCTTCAGTTCTCGTCCCACCGTTGGGACTGTAAATAACACTGATGTAAGTTTCCCATTGAACCAGTGTTAGTCCAGAGATACAAACAATACAGCATGTGTGGAGTCAACATTTTATTTTTATTATCTTGCAAACGAAGTGGTGCTTGTATGCAGTCTTGACATGATTTGTTTTATAACTTGCCACACACATAGCAAAAGTTGTGTGCATTGTCCAGGCATCCTCGACTGTTCATGTTAATCTGAAAGAAATTTTATACAATAGAGCAAAAGAAGTCGAATGTAAATATGGATGTGTATGTGGAAGAGAAATACAGATTAAGCAAAATAAACACCTATGTCTGAACACTGGGTCAGCCAGAGCACAACTGATGCTTCTTCACTCTTCCCGACAAGCGGCCATGATTCATAGGATTCATGTTTATTCATGTTAGCAGATGAACACAAGGTTTTCCTCAGAAGTGCATTCATATAACGCAGAACCACTTAAGTATATCACACCAACTAGAGATGTCTTACCAGCAACACACACTACGTCCTGCCTATGAAACTGGACATGTATTGTTTCAGACACTCAATAAGATTCTATCGCTACCTGATTCTTCAAATTTCAGCTTTATTAGGAAATATCTCAAATGGGAGCCACAGCGGATAATCCAGCCACGGCTATTAAAGTACTCAGACTCTAAATCAAGTGCAGTTGCTAAAAAGATGGTCTTCGGAGATGTTCGTGTAAAGCTGATCAGCTTAGATGCACACCTCTTTGCAGTTGTGGTGGCTGTAACGATGATCATTAGTTCAAATTAAAAATTTCCGCTTTTTAGTTGGTATTTTACTTTTAAAGTTTATTGAAATAAATCTTTTCTTGCATTTTTGGGTACCTGGTGCTCAATTTATTCGATGTCACATACCGAGGTTGTATTTTTTATTTCTTTATTTTAACGAGGCGCCATTTAAAAAAAAAATTGCTTTCAGGTAATGGGTAAATGGAGGGAAGATTCCTTTCTCAAATTTATATTTAGGCATCTAGAAAACGTAACGAGAAATTGTCGCTCTTATACCAAAATGTACAAAAGGCCAAAAAAATTTACCCGTGACCGCTGTACCAATATTTTAAAACGACATGGAATTTGTGGAAGGGAAAAAGAGGCTGAAGGGCATGGGTTGCAAACTACTACTATTTCTTAGTAGTCTTGCTGCAACTGTTCGTGCATTCCCACTGCTACCCACAGTATTGTGTGTACCAGAGGTTTTGTTTCTGGATATTGTGGTACAAGTGGACACGTACAACCAGAAATCATGAGCAGCTTGGGAGCAAACACCAGTATGCTGGTAGCACTGCTTTGAAAACCTCAGCCACCACTGTCACCTTTACTTCTATCACTACTCTATTATTATACCCTCTGTGACAAATGAAAATGTTCTTGAATTAGTTGACCAAAGTTTGCCCCTACAAACTGTGGTCATACTATGTTTGCAAAGTTCTTGTCAAGCTGGTTCTTTAATAACTCTTGTTTACGTGCAACGTCATTGGTTTATATTTTATATTCTTCTATAATTCTGTTTGTACAATAAATACACTCATTCGTATTACATCTTTTGTTTAGAGGATTCATTCCATTGTTTTTTAGGTATTGTTTAAGTGTATTAAAACCATTTAATATCTAGAAGTTTAAATGTCATCTCGTAATGTCTGTTTCTCAAGAGAGAAAAGGTTGGTAAATTAGACACATGCAACACTTGGGTATCTTTATTGAGGAAACCTTGAAGAAGATAAATTATGTAATATCACAGTCACTAGCTAAATAGTTATGAAACAAGTAGACCGACTGAAACAAAATAAATCGCCGGGTCCTGATGAACTTTTTGCAAGAGTTCTTAAGGAATGCAAAATGGAACTCTGTGAACCATTAACTAACATTTTTAATGTATCTCTTCAAACAGGTGTAGTGTCTGATATGTGGAAGATGGCTAATGTAATTCCTATTTTTAAAGCAGGGGACAAGTCACTACCATCAAATTACCGCCCAATAAGCCTGACCTCAATTGTAGTCAAATTATTAGAGTCAATTATAGCTGATATTATAAGAAGCCATATAGATAACCATAATTTGATTAATGATACTCAGCATGGATTCACCAGGGGGCGTTCCTGCCTGTCTAATTTATTAACCTTCTTTAGTAAAGCTTTTGAGGCTGTTGATCACGATAAAGAATTCGATATTGTTTATTTAGATTTTAGTAAGGCTTTTGATAGAATACCGCACCAGAGACTGTTAAAGAAAGTGGCAGCTCATGGCATTGGGGGAAAAGTGTTGTCATGGATCGAGTCATGGCTCACCAATAGGAAGCAGAGAGTGTGTTGCGGAGAATGGTTTTGGCGCCGGCTTTCTGCCCACCATTAATCCAGCATCACACCTTTTATTGTGTCGTCCCTGTGTACCTGCTGTTCAGCATTGATTTCTGCTCTGCTTAAACCCTAATACTCCTCCCACCATTGGACCTTTGAGTTTGGCTCCTGGTTGTTGCTGCTTCATGTCTACCGTCAACGTCCGTGACTCAACTCCATTTACTAAACAGGCAAAGAATTTAAACCTACTAAACCACCAGCTTTCTGTTATAAGCAAATATAGCTGCCAGCATTCCTGTCTGAATCCAATTGCATGCCATGTGTTATTTCTGTCGTCCATGCATCGCAAGCCAGTCTTCCCGTTATGTGGTGTGTCCTAGCCCAAACCTGCATGTGGCTTAATACATGCGAACTCAGGAGCGTCCTTTCTGTCTTGCCGTCACTCACGCCAGTTGTTCCTCAGTGTTCTGAAAGATACCAGCATGGCAGTGTTGCCTGCTTATTACTGCTTTCTACCTACCTTGGAAGCCCGAATATTTGTGTGCTTTTGAGGTGTGAACAGGATTTATCACGTGGAGAGGCACGGTGGCATCTCCGATCTGTGCTGAAGGTCTAAGAACATAAGAATGGAGGAACACTGCAGCAGGCCTGTTGGCCCATACTTGGCAGGTCCTTCACATTCCATCCCACTAACAGAATCTTCAATGATACCCAAGAAATAAGCTTTGATAATTCTATTTACTCATGTGCAATTCCCACTCAAATCCAACCCCTCTCACTCATGAATTTATCCAACCTAAATTTGAAATTACCCAAGGTCATTGCTTCAATAACCCTACTAGGCAGACTGTTCCACTCATCAACTACCCTATTTCCAAACCAATACTTTCCTATAGATTACGCAGCTCAGTTCTGGTCTCCATATTACAGAATGGACATAAATTCGTTAGAAAACATTCAGCGTAGAATGACTAAATTAATACATAGCATTAGAAATCTTCCTTACGAAGAAAGATTGAAGACCCTAAAATTACATTCACTTGTAAGACGTAGAATGAGGGGAGACATGATCGAGGTATACAAGTGGAAAATGGGTAGCCTGACCTCAATTGTAGGCAAATTACTAGAGTCAATTATAGCTGATATTATTAGAAGCCATCTAGATAACCATAATTTGATTAATGATACCCAGCATGGATTCACGAGGGGCCGTTCCTGCCTATCTAATTTATTAACCTTCTTCAGTAAAGCTTTTGAGGCTGTTGATCACGATAAAGAATTCGATATTGTTTATTTAGACTTTAGTAAGGCTTTTGATAGAGTACCGCACCAGAGACTGTTAAAGAAAGTGGCAGCTCATGGCATTGGGGGAAAAGTGCTGTCATGGATCGAGTCATGGCTCACCAATAGGAAGCAGAGAGTGTGCATAAATGGGGTTAAATCCGAATGGGGACTTGTAACAAGTGGTGTTCCACAGGGATCAGTCTTAGGCCCATTGTTATTTATAATATATATCAATGACCTTGATGAGGGAATTACTAGTGATATGAGCAAATTCGCCGACGACACGAAGATAGGTAGGATAATTGATTCAAACATAGATGTCATAGAACTTCAGGAAGATTTAGACAAACTTAATTCGTGGTCAGAAAAGTGGCAGATGCAGTTCAATGTAGATAAATGCAAGGTTCTGAAGCTCGGGAGTGTCCATAACCCAAGCACTTATAAGTTAAATAACGTAGAACTTAGCCATACAGATTGCGAGAAGGACTTGGGGGTGATGGTAAGCAGCAACCTTAAACCAAGACAGCAATGCCTAAGCGTACGTAATAAGGCAAATAGATTACTGGGATTTATATCAAGAAGTGTTAGCAACAGAAGTCCAGAGGTTATATTACAGCTTTATACATCATTAGTAAGGCCTCACCTAGATTACGCAGCTCAGTTCTGGTCTCCATATTACAGAATGGACATAAATTCGTTAGAAAACATTCAGCGTAGAATGACTAAATTAATACAAAGCATTAGAAATCTTCCTTACGAAGAAAGATTGAAGACCCAAAAATTACATTCACTTGTAAGACGTAGAATGAGGGGAGACATGATCGAGGTATACAAGTGGAAAATGGGTATTAACAAAGGGGATATAAATAAGGTCTTGAGGATATCTCTCCAAGAGAGAACCCGCAATAATGGATTCAAGTTAGATAAGTTTAGATTTAGAAAGGATATAGGAAAGTATTGGTTTGGAAATAGGGTAGTTGATGAGTGGAACAGTCTGCCTAGTAGGGTTATTGAAGCTAGGACCTTGGGTAGTTTCAAATTTAGGTTGGATAAATTCATGAGTGAAAGGGGTTGGATTTGATTGGGAATTGCACATGAGTAAATAAAATTATCAAAGCTTATTTCTTGGGTAGCATTGAAAATTAGGTTGAACAAATATTCTGTTAGTGGGACGGATTGTGAAGGACTTGCCTAGTATGGGCCAACAGGCCTGCTGCAGTGTTCCTCCTTTCTTATGTTCTTATGTTCTTATGTATTAACAAAGGGGATATAAATAAGGTCTTGAGGATATCTCTCCAAGAGAGAACCCGCAATAATGGATTCAAGTTAGATAAGTTTAGATTTAGAAAGGATATAGGAAAGTATTGGTTTGGAAATAGGGTAGTTGATGAGTGGAACAGTCTGCCTAGTAGGGTTATTGAAGCTAGGACCTTGGGTAGTTTCAAATTTAGGTTGGATAAATTCATGAGTGAGAGGGGTTGGATTTGAGTGGGACTCGCGCATGAGTGGGTAGAATTGTCAAAGCTTATTTCTTGGGTAGCATTGAAAATTGGGTTGAGCAAATATTCTGTTAGTGGGACGGATTGTGAAGGACCTGCCTAGTATGGGCCAACAGGCCTGCTGCAGTGTTCCTCCTTTCTTATGTTCTTATGTTCTTATGTTCTTGGTGAGATATTCTAAAGACCTTATTTATATCCCCTTTGTTAATACCTATTTTCCACTTGTATACCTCGATCATGTCTCCCCTCATTCTTCGTCTTACAAGTGAATGTAATTTTAGGGTCTTCAATCTTTCTTCATACAGAAGATTTCTAATGCTATGTATTAATTTAGTCATTCTACGCTGAATGTTTTCTAAGTTCTACGTTATTAAACTTATAAGTGCTTGGATTATGGACACTCCCGAGCTTTAGAACTTTGCATTTATCTACATTGAACTGCATCTGCCACTTTTCTGTCCAGGAATTGAGTTTGTCTAAATCCTTCTGAAGTTCACTGACATCTACGTTAGAATCAATTATCCTACCTATCTTCGTGTCATCAGCGAATTTTCTCATATCACTAGTAATTCCCTCATCAAGGTCATTGATATATATTATAAACAACAACGTGCCTAAGACTGATCCCTGTGGAACACCACTTGTTACAGATCCCCACTCGGATTTAACCCCATTTATGCACACTCTCTGCTTCCTATTGGTGAGCCATGACTCGATCCATGACAGCACTTTTCCCCCAATGCCATGAGCTGCCACTTTCTTTAACAGTCTCTGGTGCGGTACTCTATCAAAAGCCTTACTAAAATCTAAATAAAGAATATCGAATTCTTTATCGTGATCAACAGCCTCAAAAGCTTTACTAAAGAAGGTTAATAAATTAGATAGGCAGGAACGGCCCCTCGTGAATCCATGCTGAGTATCATTAATCAAATTATGCTTATCAAAATGGCTTCTTATGATATCAGCTATAATTGACTCTAGTAATTTACCTATAATTGAGGTTAGACTTATTGGGCGATAATTTGATGGTAACGATTTGTCCCCTGCTTTAAAAATAGGAATTGCATTGGCCATCTTCCACATAGCAGACACTACACCTGTTTGAAGAGATATATAAAAAATATTAGTCAATGGTTCACAAAATTCCATTTTGCACTCTTTAAGAACCCTTGAAAAAAGTTCATCAGGACCCGGGGATATATTTTGCTTCAATCGGTCTATCTGTTTGATAACCATTTCGCTAGTGACTGTGATATTACATAAATTATCTTCATCAGCCCCACCAAACAACGCAACCATTGGGACATTATTAGTGTCTTCCTGAGTGAAAACCGAGAGAAAATAATTATTAAAAATAGAGCACATTTCATTCTCCTTGTCAGTAAGATGCCCATAGTTGTTTTTAAGGGGACCTATCTTATCTCTAACTTTTGTTCTATAAACCTGGAAAAAAACTTTTTGAGTTAGTTAAAAACTTTTTGTCTATGGTCAAACCACGATCTCGTTTTGTATCCAGGATTGAGAGTTAACTGCATCTTTCTTAGTTGTTGATAGGGTCACTTTTCCTGGTGATCTCCTTGGCTTTGTGATAATGAGGGATCTTAAGATAGTACTTGACTCTGATAAGTGGCACACAAGAAATGACGACCTAGTTGTCCCATTCCCTGGTTCTGTTTCTCATGCTATGTCACCTGTTTGGAGACCCTATGTTACAGCTTCTTTGTCGCACATGTGTATGAGAATACCTCAGGTGTCAGGGGTTACCCAGACAAAATTAGAGTCCGAACCTCATTCTGTTGTCATGGCTGTTTATTTGAGTGGTCGTTCCTCTAGGGAAGAGGCCCGGTAAGATGCTACATGACAATGTTGTCACTCCTAGCAATTCCCGTTGGAATTGCTAGGAGTGTAATGCAATGATTCCAGATCGTTATTCACTCCTTCTTCTTAGTGAATTGTTATGGAACATTGGTAATAACAAAACCTCCACTCTCGACTTGTTACAGGGGCTTTGGCAAGTCCCTCTTCTTGAAAACAGCCAAAGTGTCAATTTTTTAATTCATAGAAAACGTTTCTTGGTCGCTTAGTCACTCCTAGAAGGTTTATGACTGACCAAAATAAATTAGACTGCTGAAGCCGTAATGTCCATTGTGGAATAGCAGGATTTTTGGAGATCCTTGAACAGAATATTTTTTCATCTATTGTAACTCCTTTGACGGAGTTGCTCAGAAATAATGTACCGTTGAAATGGACCTTCGGTCAAGAGCGAGCATTCCAAACACTCAGTCAAAGTTTACTTCTCCTGTTTTAACATTCTCGAATTTTGAGAAACTATTGTATCTGACAGCTGACACTAGTGGTATCGGCACTAGTGTCAGCTGTCGCCAGTCGACTCTTAACTAAGACTAAGAGCAACTGTACTGTTACGGGCAGGAAGAATTAGCTATATTTTTGGACCTTAAAGTATTTTCTTTACACCATTTACCAGCACCCAAATATCTTGACAGATCATGCACCCTTGATCCCTATGCTGCAGAAGCAGCAGCAACAGGAAACGTGAACAGATGGTCTCTGACCATCCATAAGTTCAGTCCCACTTTAGCACACTTACCTTGCAAGAACGTTGTCTCTGACGACATGTTTTGTCACATCGGTGATATTAACAAAACTCAAAGAAGTGATCCAATTTGGTATTGTGTCTTTAAGTTTCTGACCAAAGATGACAATAATTTAACAATTTAGTTACCAGTACCAACGATCTGCCTACCTTCCCAGTTATGCCTATGGCCCTCATTTTGTGTTCAATCACCCCATGATCGCATTTGTTAAACGCCTTTGCAAAATCTTTGTATATCACATTTGCGTTTTTGCTTTAGTGACTTGGTACAAGTCAGGGAAATCTTAGACATTAATTGACATAACTCGCGGTGTTCCAGTGTGGCTCACCCAGTATGGGACCACCGCTATATTAAACAAGTGAGGTTGAAGTAATACTGACCTCGTATTGCAACTGATCTCTCTGAGGATGTACACTAGTGTGAAAATTGCATGCTCTTTATAGGTAAAGTATTAGGTCGATACCCAGTTCAGGTTTATCCTGCTACCAACAAGTCTTGAGAAAGTTTTTCAGTTACCAATTGTCTCACTCCAAGGCCACTCCAAAGTCACTCCACGGTCATTCCAAGGTAACAAACATTTGTGCATAATGGTGGATAATTTCACCCATTACGTCGAGTTCGCACTAATCACTTAATAAACTGCAGAAATGATTGCGTGTTTCAAGGTGAGAATTATTTGTCGGAACACTATTGTTGCTATCAATGGAGGTAAATTCCGTGATGCAGTAATTGACCAATTGTGTGATCACTATAAAATCAAGAAGCTCACCATTATGCCAAACCATTCTACTAGCAGTGTTGTAACTGAGTGTACTAATAAGAAAAGTTTTTGATTCGTTTATTTTAACTATAAATAGATCCCAGTAGCTCTACTTGGAATGGGGTGAACCTTGATATGTGTTATAAGAACATAAGAACATAAGAAAGGAGGAGCACTGCAGCAGGCCTGTTGGCCCATACTAGGCAGGTCCTTCACAATCCGTCCCACTAACAGAATATTTGCTCAACCAAATTTTCAATGCTACCCAAGAAATAAGCTTTGACAATTCTACCCACTCATGCGCGAGTCCCACTCAAATCCAACCCCTCTCACTCATGAATTTATCCAACCTAAATTTGAAACTACCCAAGGTCCTAGCTTCAATAACCCTACTAGGCAGACTGTTCCACTCATCAACTACCCTATTTCCAAACCAATACTTTCCTATATCCTTTCTAAATCTAAACTTATCTAACTTGAATCCATTATTGCGGGTTCTCTCTTGGAGAGATATCCTCAAGACCTTATTTATATCCCCTTGTTAATACCCATTTTCCACTTGTATACCTCGATCATGTCTCCCTCATTCTACGTCTTACAAGTGAATGTAATTTTAGGGTCTTCAATCTTTCTTCGTAAGGAAGATTTCTAATGCTATGTATTAATTTAGTCATTCTTCGCTGAATGTTTTCTAACGAATTTATGTCCATTCTGTAATATGGAGACCAAAACTGAGCTGCGTAATCTAGGTGAGGCCTTACTAATGATGTATAAAGCTGTAATATAACCTCTGGACTTCTGTTGCTAACACTTCTTGATATAAATCCCAGTAATCTATTTGCCTTATTACGTACGCTTAGGCATTGCTGTCTTGGTTTAAGGTTGCTGCTTACCATCACCCCCAAGTCCTTCTCGCAATCTGTATGGCTAAGTTCTACGTTATTTAACTTATAAGTGCTTGGGTTATGGACACTCCCGAGCTTCAGAACCTTGCATTTATCTACATTGAACTGCATCTGCCACTTTTCTGACCAGGAATTGAGTTTGTCTAAATCCTCCTGAAGTTCCGTGACATCTACGTCTGAATCGATTATCCTACCTATCTTCGTGTCATCAGCGAATTTGCTCATATCACTAGTAATTCCCTCGTCAAGGTCATTTATATATATTATAAACAACAACGGGCCTAAAACCGATCCCTGTGGAACGCCACTTGTTACAGATCCCCACTCAGATTTAACCCCATTAATGCACACCCTCTGCTTCCTATTGGTGAGCCATGACTCGATCCATGAAAACACTTTTCCTCCAATGCCGTGAGCAGCCACTTTCTTTAACAGTCTCTGATGTGGTACTCTATCAAAAGCCTTACTAAAATCCAAATAAACAATATCGAATTCTTTATCATGATCAACTGCCTCAAAAGCCTTACTGAAAAAAGTTAATAAATTAGTTAGGCAGGAACGGCCCCTGGTGAATCCATGTTGAGTATCATTAATCAAATTATGCCTATCGAGATGGCTTCTTATGTTATCAGCTATAATCGACTATAATCTTCTTTCAGTGTCTCACCAGGAGTTTCACCTCATTACACTCTGCATGGCGTTGACAGGTGTTTTGATGTATTCATTATCTTCAGTTATATATGACCCTTTGTTATATTTGACTGTCTTAGCTCTATGAACACTCTATTCAGTTAGGTACTCTTTAGAAATACCTTCGTGTGGCTGCAACTCTCCTCTTTACTGGGATTTATATCAAGAAGTTTACTGGGATTTATATCAAGAAGTGTTAGCAACAGAAGTCCAGAGGTTATATTACAGCTTTATACATCATTAGTAAGGCCTCACCTAGATTACGCAGCTCAGTTCTGGTCTCCATATTACAGAATGGACATAAATTCGTTAGAAAACATTCAGCGTAGAATGACTAAATTAATACATAGCATTAGAAATCTTCCTTACGAAGAAAGATTGAAGACCCTAAAATTACATTCACTTGTAAGACGTAGAATGAGGGGAGACATGATCGAGGTATACAAGTGGAAAATGGGTATTAACAAAGGGGATATAAATAAGGTCTTGAGGATATCTCTCCAAGAGAGAACCCGCAATAATGGATTCAAGTTAGATAAGTTTAGATTTAGAAAGGATATAGGAAAGTATTGGTTTGGAAATAGGGTAGTTGATGAGTGGAACAGTCTGCCTAGTAGGGTTATTGAAGCTAGGACCTTGGGTAGTTTCAAATTTAGGTTGGATAAATTCATGAGTGAGAGGGGTTGGATTTGAGTGGGACTCGCGCATGAGTGGGTAGAATTGTCAAAGCTTATTTCTTGGGTAGCATTGAAGATTGGGTTGAGCAAATATTCTGTTAGTGGGACGGATTGTGAAGGACCTGCCTAGTATGGGCCAACAGGCCTGCTGCAGTGTTCCTCCTTTCTTATGTTCTTATGTTCTTATGTTGTATCTTTTCCCATCAATTGCCTGCCCGACAAAGGCAGCACATTCCACTCTTAAGGTAGATCCACTTCAGAACATATCCGTTCAGTACCACTAGTTGATTCTTATTGTCGAACTAGTCATTAATCCAGAATTGAAATGTCTTATCTGTACCATGTTCCTTTATTTTAGACAGCAACTTCAATGAGGTATCTTGTAAAACAATTTAGGGAAATATAAATATACTACATTTGTTGGGAGTTTTCATCCCAGTTTTTGCGTAAGTCTTTAAAAAATTCGATCAAATTAGACATGCATGATCTTTTGTTGTGAGAACCACTTTGATTTCCTATTATTAAATAGTTATATTCCAGAAAGTTAATGATTTTTTCTCGAATAACGTTCAGCATTTACCTTAAAAGTTATGTTTCTTTAATGGAACGATATTTCTCAGTTGGACAAAAGTACTCTTCTCCATTTTGAATACTGAGACAACATTTACTTGCTGCCATTGATTTGAAACCTTGCCTCTTTCTATTGTTTCGCTTAATATTATATTAATATTGGTAGAATTCCCGACAATATGTTAAGTAAAAGGACAAAAATGTAACTAATGTGACATTTTATTGGTGCAACGTTTCGCTCTCCAGGAGCTTTATCAAGCCGGTAAGGGCTTGTCAAACCTCCTGGAGAGCGAAACGTTGCCACAATAAAACGTCACATTAGTTACATTTTTGTCCTTTTACTTAATATTATATTAGTACACGATTGGTTGTCAATATTTTAATATAGTGGGAAGTACATCTGGTCCGCTTCGTTTTTAACATTTAGTTCTTAGGGTTTTTTTTTATATAAAAGATGCTAATTTCTTTCAAACTCTCATTTATCATTTCTTATTTTTCTCTTATATTGTGCTTGTAATCGTATGTCATTAAGTCCGGATTGGATTTACCATTTTAACGTATTATCTTAGTATGCTATCCGATTAGATTTTAAAATTTATTTTTAAATCTGACCTACATTTTCTAATATATTGTTTGCATTTAGCAGTTATAGATTCCTCGGCACACCTTATCAAAGTTTCACTTCTCAAACATTGTGCATCATAATTAGATGAGGTCGTATACTGGTCAGCACAGATCCAGTAAACTGTTACTGTCTCCAGTCACGTTCGCACGTCTGATAACTTAAGAACATAAGAACATAAGAAAGGAGGAGCACTGCAGCAGGCCTGTTGGCCCATACTAGGCAGGTCCTTCACAATCCGTCCCACTAACAGAATATTTGCTCAACCAAATTTTCAATGCTACCCAAGAAATAAGCTTTGACAATTCTACCCACTCATGCGCGAGTCCCACTCAAATCCAACCCCTCTCACTCATGAATTTATCCAACCTAAATTTGAAACTACCCAAGGTCCTAGCTTCAATAACCCTACTAGGCAGACTGTTCCACTCATCAACTACCCTATTTCCAAACCAATACTTTCCTATATCCTTTCTAAATCTAAACTTATCTAACTTGAATCCATTATTGCGGGTTCTCTCTTGGAGAGATATCCTCAAGACCTTATTTATATCCCCTTTGTTAATACCCATTTTCCACTTGTATACCTCGATCATGTCTCCCCTCATTCTACGTCTTACAAGTGAATGTAATTTTAGGGTCTTCAATCTTTCTTCGTAAGGAAGATTTCTAATGCTATGTATTAATTTAGTCATTCTACGCTGAATGTTTTCTAACGAATTTATGTC
>WNWK01034333.1:0-20504 GCA_009830355.1 Cherax destructor | reverse complement strand
AGGCTGGGGACTACCCTCCCCGTCTTCGCATCGGCCACACTCGTCTTACTCACGGGTATCTCATGGAGAGGCTCCTGTCCCTCTCTGTGAACATTGTCAGGTTCCAGTATCTGTTCGCCATATTCTGTTGGACTGCCCACTCTATCTACGAGCACGCAGAATTTACCTCCAACGTTGTCTTCGCTCTACGGCCTTTTCTTTACCTTCCCTTCTTGCTGATGAACCCTCCTTTAATCCTGACTCTCTCATTGACTTTTTGACAGCAACTGACTTACTGCACAAACTCTGAAGGTTTTACCTCTAGCACTCCCCTCAGTCCCTTCTACCTCAATCTCTTGCTATCCTCTCTCCCTGCACTATCCACTGTCCTGATGCACTCCATACCCTACTAATCATCCCTCTCTCTTACAACCCATTCTCCCTGCATCCTACCTTAACCTGATGTGCTGTATGAACCCTGTGGTTTAGCGCTTCTTTTTTATTGTAATAATAATAATAATAATAATATGCCTCAGAGTGATTATTATTGTGTTATTATTAATGCACCTCAGAGTGATTATTATTGTGTTATTATTATCGTTATTAATATGGCATCTTCAAGACTAATAACAAACTCTTAGTGATTTTAATGTGTTCCTGCATGCCAGCACAGGCACAAGTTGTGGAGTTTAAAGTGTAGCATTAAGAGTGTTGCAATTAGCGATAGAAAAAGGATGAAACGAAATAAACTCCTGACAGCATAAGCCACTCTGCCTATCTTCTGCAAGGTATGAAAGAAGTGATCTAATGCACTTAGCATTAGAAACTCTGTTTTCTCTTATACTAACACGTCTGAAGGTGGAAAGAATGGGAAGATGTTTTCAAAGGTGGAGCAAGAATGCCCGCTACCGTCCTCCCCCGCCACTACATTCGTAATGACATACATATTTTATTCATTCTAGAGTGTATATCAGGTTTTTATGTTATTTATATTGTTTATTATGTCATATTAGATGAATTGTGATAGATAAATAAGCTGTCGAGTTGATAATAGCGTCATAGTGAAGTACTATTTTGTCATGCCTCCTGACAGCAGGAACGAATTAATTGGATTAACATTATTTCTTATGGGAAATATTGGTTTGAGTTTTGAACATTTCGAGTTTAGAACTAGCTCCTGGAACGGATTAAGTTCCATGGGGAAGTGGAATAAGAATCTTTAATGTAAGCCATGCGTGTTGTAAAAGTTAACTAAAATGCCGGAATAATGGACTAGTAACCCATTTTCCCATAAAATGGGTTATTTGAATGTGTGTGGATGTTGTGTGAATGATAAGAAAGAGATGATTGTGGATGTTATGAATGAAAAGAAGCTGGATGTCCTGGCTTTAACCCTTACAGAGTCCAGAGGCCAAATTTCAGAGGGTGCACCAGTGTCCAAGAATTTAAAAAAAAATTTTCTTATGAAATGGTAGAGAATCTTTTTCTGAAGGTAATAAAACAAAAAGTATGAAATTTGATGGAAAATTGATGAAATTATACTCACGCGAATTTTGATGCATCAGCGATATTTACGCATCGGCGATTTTGCTGACTTTGACTCCCATTTTAGGCCAATTACATTATTCCAGTCGACCAAATTCTTAGCTATTTCACTAGTATTACTTCTATTTTATCGATTGAGCACAAGAAATCGCCCAGTCAACTGTTTCAACTACAAAATAGTGATCGTAAATTGGAAATTCCAATTTCAAAATAGGGTGCAGAATAAACAATGCATGCATTCCTGGCACTAAACTAACATTTCCTCTGTTCATTAGATACGTTTTCAGTCTTTACAAATGAATTCCATTTTCTATTTTTTATTCACATAATGAATTTTTATTCAAACCAAAAAATGGAAGATTTACTGTTATGCAATATTGTAATAATTGTACAAATAATATCACCACATTTGTTAACATATATGAGACCCACCAGCTGGCGCGTATTAGACGTGTAAGGTCATTTGTTTACTCTTGAACATCGGCAAAAATTTAACATTTCCGCTACTTTGAGCTCAGTTTCAAGCCATTTCCTGTACTAAAACCAATCAAAATCATCTCTATTTCTGTACTATATCTTCCATTCTCTCAAATGTATATGAAAAAACACTGCAAAGTCGCTGTTTTAATTGAAAATTATGGTCTCAGTTTTTTTTCTCTCATTATGCACTGTGTGCTGCAGGATGTTTTATGTGGTGCACACTTACCACATAGATGTATTCTCTCATATCTAGGTCCAAATTTACTGCTCACAGCTTATCTGAGTGAGCTGAGCTCATGACGTAGAACTACGGTTTGGACCCACAACTCAAAGCCGTATAACTACGGCATGGACCCTGAAAGGGTTAAGTGAAACAACGTTAAAGAAGGTATGAGAGTTTCAGTGGGGAGAAATAAATGGGATTAGGTCAAGGGTTTCAAACAGAGTTAGAGCTAAAGGAGTAGCAATAATGTTGAAGGATAAGTTATGGCAGGAAAAGAGGGAATATAAATGTATCAATTCAAGGATTATGTGGAGTAAAGTAAGGGTTGGATGTGAAAAGTGGGTTATAGTAAGTGTTTAAGCACCTGGAGAAGAGAGAAGTGTAGAGGAGAGAGAGAGAGATTTTGGGAAATGTTGAGTGAGTGCATGGGGAGTTTTGAACCAAGTGAGAGCGTACTTGTGGTTTGGGATCTCAATGCTAAAGTGGGTAAAAATGTTGTGGAGGGAGTAGTAAGCAAATTTGGGGTGCCAGGGGTAAATGAAAATGGGGAGCCTTTAATTGAGCTATGTGTAGAAAGAGGTTTGGTAATAAGTAATTCATATTTTATGAAAACTAGGATAAATAAGTATACAAGGTATGTAGCATGTAATGAAAGTAGTTTGTTAGATTATGTATTGGTGGATAAAAGATTGATGGGTAGGCTTCAAGATGTACAGTACATGTTTATAGAGGGGCAACAGATATATCGGATCATTATTTAGTTGTAGCTACAGTTAGAGTAAGAGGTAGATGGGACAAAAGGAAAATGGCAATAGCAAGTAAGAGAGGTGAAAGTGTATAAACTAAGGGAGGAGGAAGTTAGGGTGAGATATAAGCAACTATTGGCAGAAAGGTGGGCTAACACAAGTATGAGTAGTGGGGGGGGGGTTGAAGAGGGTTGGGATAGTTTTAAAAAATGCAGTATTAGAATGTGGGGCAGAAGTTTGTGGTTATAGGAGGGTGGGTGCAGGAGGAAAGAGGAGTGACTATTGGAATGATGAAGTAAAGGGTGTGATAAAAGAGAAAAAGGTAGCTTATGAAAGGTTTTTACCAAACAGAAATGTTATAAGAAGAGCAGAGTATATGGAGAGTAAAAGAAAGGTGAAGAGAGTGGTGAGAGAGTGCAAAAGGAGAGCAGATGACAGAGTGGTAGAGGCACTGTCAAGAAATTTGCTGAAAATAAGAAAAAAATTTGGAGTGAGATAAACAAGTTAAGAAAGCCTAGGGAACGAATGGATTTGTCAGTTAAAAACAGAGTAGGGGAAGTTAGTAGATTTGAAGCTGGAGATATTGGGTAGATGGCAGGAATATTTTGAGGAACTTTTAAATGTCATTCACTGGCCAGGGAGGTATAGCATCTAGCATCTTTTAGGAATGAAGAAGAGCAGGATGTGAGTGTGGGGAAGGTGTGTGAGGCATTACGTAGACTGAAAGGGGGTAAAGCAGCAGGAACTGATGGGATCATGACAGAAATGTTAAAAGCAGGGGAGATATTGTGTTGGAGTGGTTGGTATTTTTGTTTAATAAATGTATGAAAGAGGGGAAGGTATGTACCTAGGGATTGGCAGAGAGCATGTATAGTTCCTTTATATAAAGGGAAGGGGGACAAAAGAGATTGTAAAAATTATAGGGGAATAAGTTTACTGATTATACCAGGTAAAGCGTATGGTAGGGTTATTATTGAAAGAATTAGAGGTAAGAGAGAGAGAGTAGGATTGCAGATGAGCAAGAAGGCTTTAGAGTGGGTAGAGGATGTGTAGATCAAGTGCTTACATTGAAGCATATATGTGAACAGTATTTAGATAAAGGAAAGAAAGTTTTCATTGCATTTATGGATTTAGAAAAGGCATATGATAGAGTGGATAGGAGAGCAATGTGGCAAATGTTGCAAGTGTATAGAATAGGTAGTAAGTTTTAGTACTAAATGCTGTAAAGAGTTTTTATGAGGATAGTGAGGTTCAGGTTAGGGTGTGTAGGAGAGAGGGAGATTACTTCCTGGTAAAAGTAGGTCTTAGACAGGGATGTGTAATGTCACCATGGTTGTTTAATATATTTATAGATGGGGTTGTAAAAGAAGTAAATGCTAGGATGTTGGGGAGAGGGGAGGGATTAAATTATGGGGAATCAAGTACAAAATGGGAGTTGACACAGTTACTTTTTTCTGATGATACTGTGCTTATGGGAGATTCTAAAGAAAAGTTGCAAAGGTTAGTGGATGAGTTTGGGAGGGTGTGTAAAGGTAGAAAGTTGAAAGTGAACATAGATAAGAGTAAGGTGATGAGGGTATCAAACGATTTAGATAAAGAAAAATTGGATATCACATTGGAGAGAGGGAGTATGGATGAAGTGAATGTTTTCAGATACAGTGGACCCTCAGTTTTCGTCGAAAATTCTTTCCAGAATGCTGTTCGAGTGCCGTTACTGAACAAATTTGTTCCCATAAGGACAATTGTTTCAGACCCCCAAAAATACACTTAAAAAAGCTCTTACAAAAATACACTTACATAATTGTTCGAGTTTGGAGGTGAACGAAAACCGAGGGTTTACTGTACAGTGGACCCTCGCTATTCGAACACTCCAAAACTCACCCTCATTCCAGAATGCTGTTCAAGTGCTGTTACCAAACGAATGTATTCCCATAAGGAATGATGTAATTAGATTAGTCCATTTCAGACCCCCAAAAATACACTTATAAAAGCACTTACAATAATAAACTTACATAAAAGGGTGAGTTTTGGAGTGTTCGAATAGCGAGGGTCCACTGTATTTGGGAGTTGACTTGTCAACGGATAGGTTCATGAAGAATGAGGTTAACCATAGAATTGATAAAGGAAAAAAGGTGAATGGTGCATTGAGGTATCTGTGGAGACAAAAAACATTATCCATGGAGGCAAATAAGGGAATGTATGAAAGTATAGTGGTATCGACAATCTTATATGGGTGTGAAGCTTGCGTTGTAAATGTTGTAGCGAGGAGACGGCTGGAGGTAGTGGAGATGTCCTGCCTAAGGGCAATGTGTGGTGTAAATTTTATGCAGAAAATTCGAAGTGTGGAAATTAGGAGGAGATGTGGAGTTACTAAAAGTATTAGTCAGAGGGCTGAAGAGGGGTTGTTGAGGTGGTTTGGTCATTTAGAGAGAATGGATCAAAGTAGAATGACTTATAGAGAGTATAAATCTTTAGGGAAAGGAAGGCAGGGTAGGGGTCATCCTCGAAAAGGTTGGAGGGAAGGGGTAAAGAAGGTTTAGTGCGCGAGGGGCTTGGACTTCCAGCAAGCATGCGTGAGCATGTTAGATAGGAGTGAATGGAGACGAATGGTTTTAGGGACCTGATGAGCTGTTGAAGTGTGAGCAGGGTAATATTTAGTGAAGGGATTCAGGGAAACCATTTAGCCGGACTTGAGTCCTGGAAATGGGAAGTACAATGTCTGCACTTTAAAGAAGGGGTTTGGGATATTGGCAGTTTGGAGGGACTTCTAAACTGTCGTATCTGAGCTCCTCTGCAAAGACAGTGATTATGTATGAGTGAGGTGAAAGTGTTGAATGATGATGAAAGTACAGTGGACCCTCGGTTTTCGTTCACCTCCAAACTCAAACAATTATGTAAATGTATTTTTGTAAGAGCTTTTGTAAGTGTATTTTTGGAGTTCTGAAACGACTAATCTAATTTACATTTGTCCTTATGGGAACAAATTCGTTCAGTAATGGCACTCAAACAGTATTCTGGAAAGAATTTTCAACGAAAACCGAGGGTCCACTGTATTTACTTTTTGGGGATTTACTTTATTTTTGGGTCACCTTGCCTTGGTGGGAGACGGCCGACTTGTTGAAAAAAAATATATATATATCTGGAGTTTACCTGGAGAGAGTTCCAGGGGTCAAAACCTCCGCAGCCTCATGGTGGATCAGGGCCTGATCAGCCATGCTGTTACTGCTGGCATATATATATGTGTGCTGCATGACAAGCCACAGGGGGTGGAAATCTTTAGTTCAAGTACTTTCATGCTTCTCAGTGCATCATCAGGAGCTATGCATTGTTGCAAGAGCAGCAACTGAAGAAATGAGGGGAAGTTTTCTCAGAATAGGTTAGCACAGGGTGACACCAGCTCAGGCCTCCCTCAGAATGTGAGAGGCGCTGATCCTCTTGCCACCCACCCCATCACCCTCCCTGCCCCACTCCATATGAAGTAGAGGAGCAGCCCTCCTCTACCCCATATAGGGTAGAGCAACAGCCCTCCTTTATCCCATATGGGATGGGCGAGGAGGGTGGTGGGGTGAGTGGCAAGAGGAACAGTGCCTCTCACATTCTGAGGAAGGCCTGAGCTTGTGTCACCCCGCACTGCACTACACTGAGAAAACTTACCCCCATTTCTTCAGTTGTTGCTCTTGCAACATTGCATAGCTCCTGATGATGCACTGAGAAGCATGAAAGTACTTGAGCTAAAGATTTCCACTCCCTGTGGCTTGTCTTGCATTGTTAAGATTGTCTGACTGCGACTGTTTGCATGTGTATACAGTGGACCCCAGGCTAACGAACACCCCGGAAATCGTACAATTATGTAAGTATAATATTGTAAGTGCTTGTGGAAGTGTATTTTTGGGGGTCTGCAATAGACTAACCTACGTGACATAATTTCTTAAGGAAGTAAATTTGTTCGGTAATGGCACTTGAGCAGGCTTCTGGAATGAATTTTGTTCGTTAGCCGGGGGTCCACTGTATATATATATATTTTTTTTCAATGAACTGGCCGAATCCTACCGAGGCAGGGTGACCTAAAAAGAAAAACTGTGGCATTAATTTGCCTGGATCACACAATTCTACAGTTAATAAGTATGATTTATAAAATTTACTACATATCCTCGATACAAACCTAATATACAAATTTAAAAGAGTCCCTGTAGTTACAATATATTACATACCTGGCAAATTTCCCCAAAAATATCTGGCTCTTCTCTGTGGAGAAAAATGTTTTGCATCTATTACACATGGCTCTCTCTCAAAGAATCTGTAATGATAAAAAGAATGCAGTTCAATTATTTCCAAGTCATAAATTACACTATGTTATTATTTTTTAAATTTTATTTATGTATCTAAGCATTACAAATAATCTGCACATAAAAGAAAGTAACTTATGATGACGTTTCAGCCCGACTTGGTCCATTAACCCTTAAACGGTCCAAACGTATATATACGTTAGTACTGCTGCTGCCCCAAACGTATATTTACGTTTTATTTTTCATGCCTCCAAATTTGGCACAATTGGGTCTTAACACTCGGTGTGCGCATATTAAAAAAATCTGGGACCACTTAGTACCTTGTGGGAGCACCAGTTAAATTGAGCGCCAGCTAGAGCAAACAGTGCAGCAAACACCAAGGATTCACTGATGTCATGTCATATTAATACTCCCCTTTTAAGTGGAAAGTGATGTCGGCAGGCTGGCCAGCCCGCTGGCTGGCTGGCTGGCTGGCCAGCTGGGTACCTGATTGGCTGTCTCTATCTCCATCTGTCTGTCTGTCTCTATCTCCATCTGTCTGTATGTATCTATCTGTCTCTTTGTCTCTATCTGTCGCTCTGTCTCTATCTGTCTCTTTGTCTCTATCTGTCTCTATCTCACAGGAACACATACGTAAATACAATTATACATAGTGTAAATTACCTAGGATAACTAAAAAAATCCAGACAAAGTGTTATACTGTTCTTGTGATCTGCGTAATACCAGTTGGTTCATGAGCTACTCTCCGAGACAAGCAGACAGAAAGGAGACGACACATAGGCAGACAGAAAGACACACACACAGACAGACAGGTTTGTGTAACAAATAAAGCGAAGCAGTGTAAGCTCATCAAATGTCATCACTGTAATTACTGGACTGATAATAAAGGATAAGACTACGCTCACCCCTCATCAAATGTCACCAGATTCATTAGTTAGTGGAGATAAGATAAGGCAGTAACTCACATCTTACATAATGCTTCAAGGAAACTTTATTATTATTATTTATTATTATTATTATTATGCACTGTCATTATTATGATTATTATTATTATTATTATTATGCACAATCATTATTATTACTATTATTATGTACTATCATTATTATTATTATTTGAGTACAATTTCAGTATCTAATATTAGTGTCAGAACAAAGATTGGCTATGAAATCACAAGAACTACTATAAATTGTAATTATCAGAACATAAAAAATATATAAAATAATAAAAAAAAAGAGAAAAAAGGTATATCGGCAACAATTCTGCAAGCGGCAGCACTCCTGTTGCTGTCAGGTGAGCATCCAGTGCCAACTTCTCCGCCTCATATCTCAGTAAGTACTGACCCTAAATTTTTTTTTATCCTATAACACTTAACCCTTTGAATGTTTCAGTCGTAGTATACATGTATATACGTCTTATGAGCCACTGTTTTGGACGTATATACACTCACAAATTCTAGCGGCTTCAAATCAAGCGGGAGAAAGCTGGCAGGCCCACATATGAGAGAATGGGTCTGTGTGGTCAGTGTGCGCTGTATAAAAAAAATCCTGCAGCACGCAGTGCATAATGAGAGAAAAAAAAACTCCAACCATGTTTTTGGATTAAAACGCCGTCTTTGAGGTGCATTTTCGTATAGTATTTATGGTTGTATTCTCTTTTTTATGGTCTCATTTGATAGAATGGAAAACATACTACAGAAATATAGATGATTTTAATTAGTTTCATGATGAAAATGACCTTGAAATTGAGCTCAAATTAGGGGAAATGTTCGATTTTTGCAAATGTTCAAAAGTAAACAAATCACGCCACGCGTCCAATACACATCAATTGGTGAGTCTAATATTCTTTCACAAGTGCACTGATATTATTTATACCATTTTTACAATAATGCAATAGTCTGCATAACGGTAAATCTATTTTTTGTGTGAATAAAAAATCAAAATAGAAAGCAAGAGTAATATAAGAGGGGCCTAAAGATGTGACTAATGAACAGATAACATCTTATTTTAGTGCCAGGAATGTCTGCATTGTTTATTCTGGACCCTATTTTGAAATTGACAACTTTTTTATTTTGCATGAAATTGGCCAAATTGCCAATTTCTGACCACTTTATTGGGTAGTTGAAATCGGTAAATTGGTGGTTTCTTGTACTCAATCGATAGAACAAATGGAGTTCTAAAGAAATAGCTATGAGTTTGGTCGATTGGAACAATGGAATTTACCGAAAATAGGGCTCAAAATCAGCAAAATTGCCGATGCGTATATATCGCCGAGATCACTAACTTCGCGAGAGCATAATTCCATAAGTTTTCCATCAAATTTCATACTTTTGGTGTCATTACCATCGGGAAAAGATTCTCTATCATTTCATAAGAATTTTTTTTTTTTTCGAAAATTTTGCGACAACAGGAGAGCACTCAGGATTAGGGATTGCAACAGTCAAAGGGTTAAAAAAATGTGCTCTTTATTTCTATAATTTTTTTTTTCAAAATATTCGGGGCACCTGGCGTGCGAACGTATATATATACGTTTGGACCGTTTAAGGGTTAACTAGTAAATAGTCCAAGTCAGACTGAAATGCCGTCATAAGTTGAGGGGCTGTTGAGATGGTTCGGACATATAGAGAGGATGGAACAAAATAGAATGATTTTGAGAGTGTATAAATCTGAAGTGGAGGGAAGGCGGGGTAGGGGTCGGCCTAGGAAAGGTTGTTGGGAGGGGGTAAAGGAGGTTTTGTGTGCGAGGGGCTTGGACTTCCAGCAAGCATGCGTGAGCATGTTAGATAGGAGCGAATGGAGACGAATGGTTTTTAGGACTTGACGTGCTGTTGGAGTGTGAGCAAGGTAACATTTATGAAGGGATTCAGGGAAACCGGCAGGCCGGACTTGAGTCCTGGAGATGGGAATTACAGTGTCTGCACTCTGAAGGAGGGGTGTTAATGTTGCAGTTTTATAACTGTAGTGTAAGCATGCCTCTGGCAAGACAGTGATGGAGTGAATGATGGTGAAAGTTTTTCTTTTTCGGGCCACCCTACCTTGGTGGGAAATGGCCGACGTATTGAAAGAAGAAAGAAAGAAGTTTCATTCTTCTATGTGTGGGTTATATGTATTGTTCCACTCATGGTATTGTGCCAAGCAGTATTGTATCACTGCTTTCTTAATGTATTTTGCTTTGTAAAATGCTGAAGAATAATACATGAGGAATGGATTCACAATACACAGTGACACCATCATTTTGTACAGTGTTTGACACTTGGCAACATCACGAGGAAACTAGTTTAACCTCATTAACACAATATTCATAGCAGTTGTGGATAACTGGTTCAGAAAGCCAAAACATTGATGAATGAGACACTCATGAAACACTTAGGATGTTTATTGTGGAAACGTTTTGCCAGCCTATGGATTCCTCAGTCCAATACATGTAGAATGGTGGAAGATCAGAAGGCATTTGAGGTAATCACATCGACTTCAGGTTGAGGGACTGATTCCCTCAAACTCCTTTTGATCTTCCACCATTCTTCTCTGTATTGGACTGACGAAGCCATTGGTTGGCAAAACATTTCCACAATAAAAATACCCAAGTGTTGCACAAGTGTGTCATTAATCAATATTCATAGCAGTATTTTAGCTAATACATATTATACACATTTTTTCGGGTCACCCTGCTTTGGTTGGAGATGGCAGGTATGTTTAAAAAAAAAAATATTACTGTATTCATATTCACATGGAAGTGCTAAACCCATAAGCACCTGGGGAATGGAAATTATGGGGTTTGAACCAAAGAAAAGAAGGATATCTACATTCCTAACTCATGAAATCGTAATGACACGATTGCAAACAAACCACAGGAGTCGTCCCACATTCACTAAAAACAACAGACAGCCCCGCTTTACAAAGGTGGCAGTAAAGCAATTGCAAAGAACTACAGACAGATAGCACTAACATCCCATTTCATAAAAATCTTTGAAAGGGTTCTAAGAAGCAAGATCACCAACCACCTACATACCCATCAGTTACACAACCCAGAGCAACACAGGTTTAGAGCAGGTCGCTCCTGCCTATCCCAACTACTGGATCACTATGACAAGGCCCTGGATGCTGTAGAGGATAAACAAAATACAGATGTATACACAGACTTTGCAAAAGCTTTCGACAAGTGTGACCATGGTGTAATAGCGCACAAAATGCATGATAAAGGAATAACAGGAAAAGTTGGTAGATGGATCTATGACTTCCTGACAAATAGAACACAAAGAGTAATAGTAAACAGAGTAAAGTCTGAGGCACCTACGGTAAAAAGCTCTGTTCCACAAGGCACAGTACTCACTCCCATTCTATTCCTCATCCTCATATCTGACATACACAGAGATGTAAGCCATAACTCTGTGTCTTCCTTTATGGATGACACCCGGATTGCCATGACAGTGACCTCCATCAAAGACACCACAAGACTCCAAGCGGACATAAACCAAATCTTCAAATGGGCCACTCAAAACAATATGAAGTTCAATGATAGGAAGGATAATGAGAACCTTCAAAACTAGGGACTCCAAGCCCATGATGATTCTCTTCAAATTGCTTGTTCTCTCTAGGCTGGAATACTGCTGTACATTAACTGCCCCCCTTCAAGGCAGGCGAAATTGCTGACCTGGAGAGTGTACAAAGAACTTTCATGGCACACATAAGTACGATAAGGCACCTAAATTACTGGGAACAGTTGAAGGCCCTTGATCTGTATTCACTGAAGTGCAGGCGAGAGAGATACATGATAATATACACTTGAAAAATCATAGAGGGATTAGTACCAAACTTGCACACGAAAATCACTCCCTATGAAAGCAAAAGACTCGGCAGAAGATGCAACATTCTCCCAATGAAAAGCAGGGGTGCCACGATTACACTGAGAGACAACACAATAAGTGTCCAGGGCCCAAGACTGTTCAACTGCCTCCCAGCATACATAAGGGGGATTACCAATAGACCCCTGGCTGTCTTCAAGAAGGCACTGAACAGGCACCTAAAGTCAGTACCTGACCAACCGGGCTGTGGTTCATACGTCAGTTTGTGTGCGGCCAGCAGTAACAGCCTGGCTGATCAGACCCTGATCCACCACGAGGTTTAGTCTCAGACCGAGCCGCTGGGGCACTGACCCCCGAAACCCTCTGTAGGTAAACTCCAGGTAATACCATGGGTGGGGATAAAACCTGTGTCGGTCTGGAGTTTTATGACTCTGATCACGGGTTCTATCCCCACCCATGGTATGGTTTATATCTACATTTCCCTGGATCATAAGCCGTTCACTAGTATCAAGACAACCCTCATAAATGCAATGTCAAGTCATTCACAACCTACAAACAAATTTCTTACACTCGACCTTTCTCACTGTACTTGTCACCACAGCAACTCGCTTTAGCAATCCCTTCTTTCTTATACCCTCAAATTTACTTATATTATCACTCCTTCTATTTGTTCCGCTTGACCAAACCACCATTAACACCCTTCTAAAGTTTACTGCAATTCATCATTGAATAACACTGCAACTATTATTTTTTTCAATGAACCAGCCATATTCCACCGAGGCAGGGTGACCTAAAAAGAAAACTTACATTTTTCTTTTTGAATTTAGTAATTTTTACAGGAGGGGTCACTAGCCCCTTGCTCCACCTCTTAACCCTTAAACTGTCCAAACGTATATATATATACGTTTGCATGTGTACTGCTCCGAACGTAGATCTACATTTTATTTTTCATTCCTTCAAATTTTGGCACAATAGGCCTGAGTCGCCTAGACATGAGAGAATGGGTCTGTGCACTCAGTTTGTGCAGTATTAAAAAAATCTGGGACCACTTAGTACCTTGTGGGAGCACCAGTTCAACTGAGCGCCAGCTAGAGCAAATTGCGTGGCAAACACCAGGGATTCACTGATGTCATGTCACATTAACACTCCCCTTTCAAGAGGAAAGTAAAAATAGGCTAGATAAATATATGAGTGGGTATGGGTGGGTGTGAGTTGGACCTGACTAGCTTGTGCTACTAGGTCTGATGCCGTGCTCCTTCCTTCAGAGGATGTGACCTGACTAGGTGGGTCATTGTTCTAAGCTGGGGGTGACATGGACTTGCCTTGCATGGGCCAGTAGGCCTGCTGCAGTGTTCCTTCTTTTTTATGTTCTTATGTATTTGGCAGGCTGGCTGGCTTTGGCTGTCTATAACTCTGTCTATATCTCTATCTATATCTATCTGTCCTATATCTCTGTATCTGTCTATATCTCTGTCTATCTATATATATATCTGTCCTATTTCTCTTTCTCTCTCTCTTACATGTACACATAAGTACAGTTATTATACATAGTGTAAATTACCTAGGATAACCCAAAAAGTCCAGGCAAAGTGCTATACTGTGCTTGTAGATATAAGACATAAATAAGAATGACGCAATATGCATTTTTACTTGCTCAGGAATCAGGGAGCGGCTTGTAAACCAACAGTTTTACGATCTGAACAAACCCTGAGACAGGAGACAAAGACAGACGGCAAAGACAGACACACAGGCAGACAGAAAAGACAGACAGACAGGCAGACAGAAAGACAGATAAAGACTAGAAGACATAAGGGAGACAGACAGATAAGCAGAGCTAAAAATGACAGACAGATAAGCAGAGCTAGACAGACAGATAAGCAGAGCTAGACAGACAGATCAGAGCTAAAGACAGATAAGCAGAGCTAGACAGACAGATAAGAAGAGCTAGACAGACAGATAAGAAGAGCTAGACAGACAGATAAGCAGCACTAGACAGACAGACACAGACAGACAGATGGATAGACAGATAGACAGACAGTGGAAACACGGAGAGAGTTCCCTGCTCACATTCATCAATATCATTGGGCTGTCAGCGTTATCTGATACTTGTCATAACACCATTCTTCAAGGAGTTTCATATTATACTCCAGGCACAAATAGACAGGCAGACAGAAAGACAGATAAGCAGAGCTAGACAGACAGACAGATAGATAGACAGATACAGACAGTGAAAACAAAGTGAGGGTTCCCTGCACACATTCATTCATCACTGTCACTGCCTTATCAGTAGTTATCTGGCAATTGTCATAACACCATTCTTCAAGGAGTTTCATATATACTCCAGGATGTCTAAAACATTGCTGGGACCTATAAATACTTCATATATATTTATAGACAATAGTAAATGACCAAGGCAGGTGAAAATGTTCACCTGTTGGTGTGATTGTGACTATTTGAGTACTATTTCAGTACCTAATATTAGTGTTAGAACAAAGATTGGCTATGAAATCACAAGAACTATTATAAATTGTAATTATCAGAACATAAAAATTATATAAATTAAAAAAAAAACAAGAAAAAAAGTATATCGGCAACACTTCTGCAAGTGGCAGGACTTGATGTTACTGTCAGGTGAGCATCCAGCACCAACTTCGCGAGCTTATATCTCGGTAAGTACTGGCCCTAAAAAAAAAAATTTATCCTATAACATGTAGAAAAATGCGCTGTTCATTTTAAAAAACAAAAACGATTTTTTTTTCAAAATATTCGGAGCACTAAGCAAGTGAACGTAGATCTACATGTGGACAGTTTAACCCTTAAACAGTCCAAATGTATATATACGTTCTTACCGCTACTGCCCCAAATGTATATTTACATTATATTTTTCATGCCTCCAAATTTGGCACGATTGGCCTGAGATGCCTGGTCAGCATAGAATGGGTCCTAACACTCGGTGTGTGCCATATTAAAAAAATCTGGGACCACTTAGTACCTTGTGGGAGCACCTGTTAAATTGAGCGCCAGCTAGAGCAAACACTGTGGCAAACACCAAGGATTCACTGATGTCATGTCATATTTACACTCCCCTTTTAAGTGGAAAGTGATGTCAGCAGGCTGGCAGGCCAGCTGGCTGGCTGGCCACCTGGCTGCCAGCTGGGTACCTGATTGGCTGTCTCTGTATCCATCTGTCTGTCTATATCTATCTGTCTCTTTGTCTCTGTCTCTATCTCACAGGAACACATACGTAAATAGAATTATACCTAGTGTAAATTACCTAGGATAACTCAAAAAATCCAGACAAAGTGTTATACTGTGCTTGTGATCTGCGTAATACCATTTGGTTCATGAGCTACTCTCTGAGACAAGCAGACAGAAAGGAGACAACACACAGGCAGACAGACAAGTTTGAGTAACAAATAAAGCAATGCAGTGTAAGCTCATCAAATGTCATCACTGTAATTACTGGACTGATAAGAAGAAATAAGACTACCCTCACCCCTCATCAAATGTCACCAGTCATCATTAGTGGAGATCAGATGAGATAAGGCAGTGACACACATCTTACATAATGCTTCAAGGGAAATTTATTATTATGATTATTATTATTATTATTATTTATTTATTATTACTATTATTATTATTCTTATTATTATTATTATTATTATGAACTATCATTATTATTACGCACTATCATTATTATTATTATTTGAGTACAATTTCAGTACCTAATATTACTGTCAGAACACAGATTGGCTATGAAATCACAAGAACTACTATAAATTGTAATTATCAGAACATAAAAATTATATAAAATAATAAAAAAGAGAAAAAAGGTATATCGGCAGCAATTCTGCAAGCGGCAGGACTCCTGTTGCTGTCAGGTGAGCATCCAGTGCCAACTTCTCTGCCTCATATCTCGGTAACTACTGACCCTAGATTTTTTTTTTATCCTATAACACTTAAAAAAATGTGCTCTTCATTTCTATAATTTTTTTTTTTTTTAAATATTCGGGGCAGTAGCGGTAAGAACGTATATATACGTTTGGACCGTTTAAGGGTTAAGGGTTAAAACACGCATGGCTTACAGAGGAAGAATTCTGTTCCACTTCCCCATGGAGGACTATTATTTTACCCTCCTAATATTACACATGCATCCCACTACTAATCAGAGAACACCTATCAAAATAAAAATGGACAAAAATGAAAGACGTATACTATGTATTTAGACCCTGAAGAATTGACACTTTTGCAACAATTGGGAATCTTTATTGTGGAAATGTTTTGCCAAAAACTGGCTACCTCAGTCCAGTTTAGAGAAGAATGGTGGAAGATGAGAAGTAGTTTGACATAATCAGTCTCTCAGCCTTGAGTCAATTCCCAAATGTTGTAAAAGTGTCTAATTCTTCAACTTGTCGCTTCTCTAAATCATTTACATCATATTTAGACTGGTCTTCTGCTAAAACTGTCTACCCTTCGTCTAACTTTCACAGTCGCCGTCTGCTTGAATCCTCCCTTATACACAACTTTTCTTGTATGAGTCTTAGTCGTGGCTTTGTCTCTGTAGCTGCCTTCCTTTCCCATTACATTGTAAAATGCTCCAAACTTCAGATCACCCATGACTTAAGCTGATTCTTTTTTTTCCTCCCTCTTTCCCTTTTGCTTTTCCTCTTCTTTGGGCTTTCTTTCTACTACCACCAATACTACCACCACCACCACCACCACTACTACTACTACTACTACCACCACCACTATTACTACTACTACTACCACCACCACCACTATTACTACTACTACTACTATCACCACTACTACTACTACTACTACTACTATCACCACTACTACTACTACCACCACCACTACCACCTCTTTTGTCTCCTGTCTGCTGGCCAATATATACTGCCCCCTTCTCCCCTTTCTGTTAGTGTGACTTTGTAAATGGTCCAAGTCGGATTGAAACATCGTAAACTTCTCTCTCCTATGTGTGTATATATATGCTTGTACATGCATGTGTATTGTGACATAAGTGTAAGTAGAAGTAACAAGATGTACCTGAAATCTTGCATGTTTATGAGACAGAAAAAAGACACCAGCAATCCTACCATCATGTAAAACAATTACAGGCTTCTGTTTTACACTCACTTGGCAGGACTGTAGTACCTCCCTGGGTGGTTGCTGTCTGCCAATTTACTCTGTAATATATGACATTTAATGTGCCCCCAGTATTATTATTATTATTATTATTATGGCATTGACTAGTGAATCATTCTTAGTGATTTTACTGTGTACCTGCACGTCAGCACAGTGTTTAAGTTTATTTAGGTACATGTACACATAAGCATAATTACCTAATGTAAAAAATAATACCTATAAATTTATTAGACTATAACCCAACAAATTTTTTCTTATTATCATGTACAATGATATGCCCTTGTAGTCTTATGTTAGGCTTAAGCTTGCCTGAAATGCTCTGCATAACCATGAGCTTTCAACATGTGCTCAAGTGTCACCCATTTCTGTACAAATAATTTTTTTTTTCAACAAACTGGACATATCCCACCAAGGCAGGGTGACCTAAAAAAAAAAAATGACAGTTTCTCTTTTAAATTTAGTAATTAATACAGAAGAGGTTACTAGCCCCTTACTCCCAGCATTTTAGTCACCTCTTACGACATGCATGGATTACGGAGGAAGAATTCTGTTCCAGTTCCAGAAGGAGAACAAATAATATATCATGTTAAAATAAACTTGTACAGTGGACCCCCTAAAATAGGCCTTAATCTGTTCCAGGAGCTAGGCCTAAAATCGAACTGGCCGATTTCTGAACCCTTATTTCCCATAAGAAATACATAATGTAAATACAATTAATCCGTTCCACCCAAAAATATTCGCCAAAAATTCATTTTTTTAAAGAATAAATACTAAAGTTTTACATACAGAAAACAATGAGAAATAAATATAAAGCACTAATTTTAATGGATAAATGAACAGTTAAATCAGTTTTACCTTTATTGAAGACTCTTGTTGGTGTATGAGAGAGGCAGGAGAGTTTGTTTGGAGGCAGGACAATATAGTCCTTCAATATGACAATAATATCAACTCTACAGCTTATTTATGTAGCACAATTCATCTAATATGACATAATAAACAATATTAATAACATAGAAACATGATATATACTCTAGAATGAATAAAACATGTCATTACGAATGTGAGGACTGGTGGTAGTGTGTTGTTGTTGGGTTTATAAGGGCCACTGACCATAAGCCATACATATAATGGTGGTGGTGGATGGCAGCAGAAGGCTCCACCACTATTCACACAAACAATGTACATAATTTATAAATAAGAAATATTCACACTTATATAAATAAGAAATATTTACACTTACCTTGGAGGAGATGCTGGCAGAGGGCAGCTCTGGTCTCAGTGCCCCTATATTCCTCAAACGAGAATGTAGGAGTTAAGTTTCGTGTCGTCATTTTCTATCGCGTAATCGCTTAACTTACTTGCTACACTGTTAATGCTACACTTTATCGCTGTCTGGTGCTATAGCCTTTATCACTTGTGCTGCTTTAGAATCGTACATATCGTAGAATCAAAGAAAAAGGCACATTCTCTCCTCTCTTCCTCCTCCACTTTGGTACTTTGCTACAATTTCTTTCTTCAATTCTATCATGTTTGTCACTTTCTTTACCAGAGGGCTGCCACTATGAAGCTTCTTTGGCCCATGGTGGCTTATTTCACAGTCACAATCAATAAACAAGCACTAAACATAATGAATTTATTGTGATAAACAAAGCTAGATTGGCTCACAATGCCTGCGTGGGGCAGGCAGACAGGTCTGGGACGTGGGCCGATAATCGGGGAAACGGCCGATAATCGGGCAAAAATTGGGCCGAAAAAAGCGATCGATTTTGAGCTGGCCGATAATCAGACCGTTCAATTTCCAGGGGTCCACTGTGTTGTAAATACAATAATTACAATTCTACTTAAAAAAATCAGACAACTTACATATTTATTTCTGTCATGAATTCCCGAGGCATGTTGGAAACGTTTTCAAATAACCAAAAAAGATGAATGTTTTTGGCTTTGGCTTCGGCTTGGAGTATTTCAAGGATACGGTAATAATGAAAAAAAAGTATTCCAGTACCAGTGGGGTCTGAAAAAGACAATCATTTTAGTCTACAAGCACAAATTTTATACTGCATATGATGATGTATCAATCTTGTTATTATGCACCAGTATGCATCTCAAACTCAATGATGGAAAATTTATTGTGTAAGTACACCTGAAAGGTAATGTGTAAAATTAATATTTCATATATGGGAATAAATAGGGGAATCTTTCATTATAAATTTATAATCCACTTACCATATAGTCCCTTCCTTTTAGGATTGACAAAGCTTAGGTCATTGCATGGAGAACCTCCTATGAGTAGATCAATTGGGTACAACTCAGCAATCTGAAATAAAACTCCTTTCTTGAGTGCCATAAGTTTATCAACTCCCAGAGCCTGGCCTTGGGCCAGGCTCATCTGGTACTTAAACCAGATATACAGTAGACCGTCATTTAGCATGAGTTTATTTGGCACGATTCGTGTATAGCACAACTGAAGAATTGCGGCACAATTTTATGTAACATGTCGTAAAATTAATTTAACACGGTTCGTTGGAGGGGAAAAAAATTTGAGCGTGCGGTCGCCCAGTCACCCGCGATGAGTTACACCATTGAGTCTACTTGTGTTGTTCTAATTTTAAGTTTAATTATAGAATCACACTAAATCTTATGATTCCAAACATTGATCCTGAAACCAACCTTCTATTAAATGACTTACATGAACCTAACAACAACTGTCATTACTACACAGCAGAACAGGCTAAAACACTACTCAAATCCAACAATAACATAACTATCTTTAATTACAATGTCAGATCTTTAAGCAAACATTTTGATGACCTCACTGCATTATTAAACTCACTTCAGGCCAGTATGTCCATCATTGCTCTCACTGAAACATGGTTAAAGCCTCATACTACAGATATCTATGCCATTCCTGGTTACACAGCCATACACAATTGTCGGCCAGACCAACAAGGAGGTGGCACAGCTATGTTCTACTCAGACCAGCTTGAATGTATTAACAATACTTGCACAAGAGATGAACATGGAGAATATATAATAGCTAAATTTAAATCCAAATATCTACAAAAACCTCTCACAGTTATAAACATCTATAGATTACCACAGTCAAACATTCAGCAATTTAGTGAAAAATTAGGAAGTATGATTACTGATGCACACATGAACAAAGACCACTTAATCCTCACAGGCGACTTCAATATAAACCTCCTACAAGATCAGGACCCACTAGTAACTGAATTCACAAACACTATGAGCAACTGCTTGCTGCTCCGACAATAACAAAACCTACGAAATCTCTGAGACC
>WNWK01034332.1:0-20505 GCA_009830355.1 Cherax destructor | reverse complement strand
GATGAAATACAATATGGAATACGGCCATCGAGTACACTTGGGAACAATGCCACTGAACTGGAATGCTTTCAGTTATTCTTCGATAAACCCCTGATGGATATTATTGTCAGGGAAATCAACACATACTTTGAGTACAACATGGCGTGTTGAGTACAACACGCAGAGATGTATCTGTTCTTTGCCACAATAATGCTTATGCCACACTGTCACCACATACTGGTCGACAGACTGCCTGATTTGAACACCAGCTTTCAATGACATTATACCAGTGATCTACTGTTACGTATGCTACACTTCTCAGAAAAAACAAGATCTGACAGAAATGATAGGTTATATAAGATCAGGAATGTGTTTATGTACTTGAAACAAAAGTGTTGTATGTATTTTTATTCCTTCAGGAAGCTTGTTATTGATGAGTCTTTGATTTTGTTCAAAGGTAGACTGTCGTTCAATCAATATATACCAAGCAAGAGGAAACGCTTTGATATAAAGTTATTTGTACTGTGTGAGTGCAAAAGTGGTCTGATTTTGGATGTACACTCGCAGTAATACATTGAGAGATACCAGGAAATTATTGGGTATCTCTGGCGATGTGGTTAGAACAATGATGGAACCATATCTTGGTAAGGGGCATATATTATATACTGATAACTGGTACACAAGCCCTTTACTTGGTGATTTCTTGCGAGTGAACATGACAGACGTGTGTGGCACAGTACATGGAAATCGTAAACATATGCCCAGGTTCGACGCAGGCACTCGTAGAGGTGATGTGCATGCAGTTGCTGCCAATGACATCATGGCATTTCGGTGGCATAACAAACGTGATGTCACTTTGTTGACATCAGTGCAAGCAGAATAGAGAGACCAATGAACCCATTGTAAAACCTGCAGCTGTGATAGACTACAACCTCAATATGTGCTTAGTGGACAAATATGACATGCAGATTGGATTTGCTGATTGTGTTTGCAAGAGTTATAAGTGGTACGTAAAACTCTTTTTCCATCTTCTTGACATTTCCATGCTGAACACTTATACAGTGGACCCCCAGATTACGATGGCATCGGATTACGCTAAATTCGGTTAGCGATACATTTTTCCGTAAAAATATTGGTTCAGTTTACGATGATCCGTTCGGAATAAGCCATTCGTCCTGGACGTGTACGCATGGCCAGGACGGCCCAACACTCCATCCAGAGTCAGTGTGCCATTGTTTACCAGTGAGTGACAGCCACCCACGCATTTATACCATACATTTTGTCATTATTCCATTGTTTTTAGTGCTTGCAACTGCTAAATAAGCCACCATGGGTCCAAAGAAAGCTACTAGTGCCAGCCCTTTGGTAAAGGGCTGAGAGGGGAGAATGTGTCTTCTTAAGTGATTCAAGTGATTCTACGATGTGATACTAAAACAGCAAGAGTTGATAAAGGCTATAGTGCCAGCCAGCGATAAAGTGTAGCACTAACAGTGTAGCAAGTAAGTTAAGCCATTAATCTATAGAAAAATTATGACACAAAACTTAACTCCTCCATTGTTGTTTGAGGTATAGGGGGCTGACAACACTGCCGTCAGCTGCTGCTGCCCACCACCACCACTATATGTACGGCTTATGATCAGTGGTCTTTATACACCCAAAACAAACAACACAACATCAGTCCTCACATTTGTAATGATATATTTTATTCATTCTAGAGTATATGTTATGTTTCTATGTTAAAAAATACAAAAACCGTAGGGGGTTATACGAGCGCTGGGTTGATGAAATGTGGTCAGGTTTGCTTCAAGGAAGGGAAAGAGAAGTTGAATTCTTTGTATGATGATCCCTTCACAAGCATCCAAGTACTTCACTTAGAGGAAGACTTTGAGTCATATTAGATGAATTGTGACAGATAAATAAGTCGTAGAGTTGATATTAGTGTCATAATAATGACTATCTTGTCCTGTCCCCAAACACACCCTTGTAGCCAGCACATTTCCAAACATATGCCAGAAACAACTCTCTGGAACACTTTTTTGAGCGACAGGGGTCCAGTGACTCAAGCTGGTCCTAGTGCCATTAAGAAACAAAGAAGGGAAGTAACCCCAGAAAAGAACTTGGTACCTGAAGTCTTAATTGAAGGGGATTTCCCTTACAAACAATAGCAACAACTCCTTCCTCTCCCCTCCTTCCATCTTCCACACATCAACAACTCATCAATAAAGTTAAGTGTCAAGTTATTACTGTTTTATATACTTTATATCTCATTCTTTTCTGTGTAATTTAATGTGGAAGCAGTATTTATTTTAATACTTTTGGGTGTCTGAAACGGATTAATTGAATTTCCATTATTTCTTATGGGGAAAATATATTCGGATTAAGTTATTTTCGGTTTAAGTTAAGCCCTCTGGAACGGATTAATAGCGTAATCCTGGGGTCCACTGTAACATGTATAAGTTGAAGACCAACAACAAACCCAAATATGGTGAATTTTGTTTGTCAGTCATCAGACAAATAATATTAAAGTACCAAGGAACAACATTTGCAATAGACCAGCGCCCACAAAATTATCAACACACACCCCCTTGTCTGAGGCCTGGTGATCACTACCCCATACAATTGCTGGCTACTACTTTCAAGAAAAGTGCTCAGAAGAGGTGTTATGTCTGTGCACATACCACAAAACGCCCACAAAAATGCAGAGACACTCGTTTTATGTGTGAGGAGTGTAAAGTACCACTGTGCATACACCCATGTTTTAAAGAATTCCACAAGCTGCAGCAGTTCTAGGAAAGTGTTCAGTGACTGTACATTTGTGTATATATATTATAGAACATTAGTAATAATTTTTTTTATTGTTTGTGTAAACAAGTTGTGTAAACAATACAGTCATACCTTGGTTAACGATATTAATCCATCAGAGAGGGCATATCTTTAACCGAAACAATCGTTAACCGAATCAATTTTCCCCATAAGAAATAATGGAAATAAAATTAATCCGTCCAAGACTTCCAAAAGTAGTTAAATAAAATATTTTTTAGAACTTTTTGACATTAAATAATACACAATTTAATGAACAATAAATAAATACACATGTAAATATTGTACAATAACATGTCACTTAATTTATTGAAGAGTTGTTGATGTGTGGAGGACGGGAGGAGGGGAGAAGGTGGAGTAGTATGCTAGTGTTTGGAAGGGGAATCCCCTTCCATTAACACTGCAGGTACCAAGTTCTTTTCTGGGGTTACTTCCCTTTTTCTTTGAATGCCACTAGGACCAGCTTGAGAGTCACTGGACCTCTTTCTAACAATAAATCTGTCCAGGGAGCTCTGTGTCTGGCGATTCTTTAACACATCCCTGAAATGACACACCACTGTGTCATTGTACAGGTTGCCAGCACGGCCTGCAACAGCATGGTTAGGGTGATATTCATCCATAAAGCCTTGCACATCACTCCATTTGGCACAGATCTCCCTAATCCTTGAAGAAGGCACCTTCTTCCATCTCGGTTCCACCTCCTCCTCCTCTGAACCATTGTCCTGACCTCTGGTCTTTTGTTCCAGTTGCTGTTGAAGCTCTTGCAGATCTTCAGTGGTTAGCTCTTCCTTGTGCTCCTCCACCAACTGTTCCACATCCTCACCACTCACCTCTAACCCCATAGACTTGCCCAATTCCACAATTTCTTCCACAACAGGCTCAGGCTCATGCTCAGGGTTCTGAGGCTCAGCCCCAAAACCTTCAAAATCCCTCTCTAGGACACAGTCTGGCCACAATTTTCTCCAGGCAGAGTTCAAAGTCCTGGTAGTCACTCCCTCCCAAGCCTTACCTATAAGGTTTACACAATGCAGGATATGGAAATGTTTTTTTCCAAAAGTCTCTTAGAGTTATATTCATGTCTGTGGTCACATCAAAGCACTTTTGAAACATTGCTTTGGTGTAGAGTTTTTTAAAGTTTGCAATGACCTGCTGGTCCATGGGCTGGAGGAGAGGAGTGGTATTAGGGGGCAAGAACTTCACTTTGATGAATTTAAACTCCTCCACAATTTTCTCTACCAAGGTTGGAGGATGACAAGGAGCATTGTCCATTATCAGGAGGCACTTAAGTGGCAAATTATTGTCCAATAGATATTTCTTCACACTGGGGCCAAACACGCCATTGAACCACTCTAAGAAAATGTCCTTTGTGACTCATGCCTTTTTGTTAGACCTCCACATCACACACAAGTTAGACTTGGTGACACCGCATCTGCCAAACACTCGGGGATTTTCAAAAAGATACACCAATAAAGGCTTCACTTTGCAATCACCACTGGCATTAGCACAAAGCATCAAAGTTAGCCTATCTTTCATAGGCTTATGTCCTGGCTGTGCCTTTTCTTCCTGAGTAATGAAGGTCGTGTTGGGCATTTTCTTCCAAGACAGGCCTGTTTCATCACAATTAAACACTTGTTAGGGGAGGAATTGTTCAGCCTCTATGTACTCCTGGAATTCAGGCACATATTTTTCAGCCACAATTTTGTCAGAACTGGCTGCCTCACCATGCCTCACAACACTATGTATGCCACTTCGATTCTTAAATTTGTGAAAGCAGCCTCTGCTGGCTTTAAATTCGCTCACTTCAGCACTCATTTTCTTAACGAGATTATCATGCAACTGCCTTGCTTTTTCACATATTATTGCCTCCGAAACACTATCTGCTGCTAATTGTTTCTCGTTGATCCACACCAACAACAACCTTTCCACATCTTACAGCACTTGTGATCTCTGTTTTGTGATCACAGATGAACCTTTTGCACAAACAGCTTCCTTGATTTTATGTGTATTTTTCTTGGCCACAATGGTAGCGATGGTAGAAAAGGCTTTACCATGCAGCCTGGCCAGCTCAGTGATACGTACTCCACTTTCATATTTTTCTATTATCTCCTTCTTCAGTTCTGTCGTATTTCTGTTCCTCTTTGCCACAGGCTTACCACTAGGATCTTTCCTTGGACCCATCGTAGCTTATTTAGCAGTTGCAAGCACTAAAAACAGTGGAATAATGACAATATACTGGTATGAATGCGTGGGTGGTGGTCGCTCTCGCTTGTAAACAATAGCACACTGACGCTCCCTGGAGTGCGCACTCAGCTGGGCGCCAAGCGGACACGTCCAGTACGAATGTCGTTAACCGAAGCAAACATCGTTAACCGCAATCATTTTTTTTACGTCATAAATATCGTTAACCGAAAATATCGTTAACTGACAGCATCATTAACCGAGGTATGACTGTATAATGATACTAATGTTTGTGCAATTATGTGTTGCATACAACGAGTATATATGTACATTACACCTTACTTTGGTCTCACAGGTCACATAAGTTATGTGAAAAAAATAAAAAGCGAAAAAAACAGGAAATCTTTGAATAGAAGTAAACCAAAGTTTACTGGGTGAGTGGCATTACCCGCTGTTGCCATACGCGGCTCATTTTCTGCCAACTTTACGCCTCTATATCTCGGTAAGTACGGATCGCAAAAAAAAAAAATTTTTGGGGGGGGGGCGCTTAAAACAATCAGAAAATTAATCTTAACATTTTGATAAGAATTTTTTTTTTAATATTTTGTGACATACAGAGACACTTCAAGATTTGGGGTTGTGACAGCCAAAGGGTTAACATTGTTGTTGAGGAAAACTGATAAGTCTAAGTAATAAAGTAATGTTGTTAATGGTCATATATAGTGTTAAGGTAGCTATGTACATTTGTGCATGGCATCTGGTATCACAATGTTATAATTTAAGGAGCATTATGCTGCAATCTGCTGTATCAAATGCTTTTCTGAAATTGATAAAAAGATTTGTTGGATATTCATTATTTACAAGCATTTTGATTATATAATTTTTAAATGATTTTGTAATACAGGTTGGCCATCATTAACATATATTTACGTTTTATTTTTCCTGCCTCCAAATTTGGCACTATTGGCCTGAGATGCCTGGTCAGCATAGAATGGGTCTTAGCCCTTGGTGTGCGCTGTATTAAATAAATCTGGGACCACTTAGTACCTTGTGGGAGGACCAGTTCAATTGAGCACCAGCTAGAGCAAACAGTGCGGCAAACACATGGGATTCACTGATGTCATGTAGTATTAACTCTCCCATTTTAAGTGGAAAGTGATGTTGACTCTGAGTTTAGTGGCTCTGAGGTGGATATGGCCATAAGTGGTCGAGGAAATATCAAAAACCTTGATAATAACCCATGTGCAACATTTGTGCAACATCCTTTCAGAATGTCTCATAACCTATGCCTGGCTATCTTTGTCTGTCTGTCTCTGTCTATCTGTCTCTGTATATCTGTCTCTGTCTATCTCTGTCTCACAGGTACACAAATACAATTATACATAGTGTAAATTTCCTAGGATAACCCAAAAAATCCAGACAAAGGGCTTACCTTTGATATACCTTTGAAGTGTTTCGAGAGTTTATCTACTCTCTGAGCCCGGCCATGGGCCAGGCTCGTCTGGTGCTTGCCTGGTCAACCAGGCTGTTGCTGCTGGAGGCCTGCTGCCCCACATATCTATCACAGCCTGGTTGATCTGGCACCTGGTGAAGATACTTGTCCAGTTTCCTCTTGAAGGCTTCTACACTTGTTCCAGCCGTGTTTCTGATATCTTCTGGTAAGATGTTGAATAGTCTGGGACCCCGGATGTTAATACAGTTCTCCCGTATTGTCCCTACCGCACCCCTGCTCCTCACTGGGTTTATTTTACACTTCCTCCCATATCTCTCACTCCAGTATGTTGTTATGGCAGTGTTCAGATTTGGGACCAGGCCCTCAAGTACTTTCAAGGTACAGTGGACCCTCGCCATTCGAATTTAATCCGTTCCAGGAGCTTGTTCTTAACGTGAAATGTTCGAAAGGCGATTTAATTTTTCCCATAAGAAATACAGTAGGGCCCCGCTTTTCGGCGTTTCGTCTTTCGGCATTCCGTTCATAAGGTGAGTTCAAATTATGACCAAAACTTTTGTATACGGCGAGCGTCTTTCAGATACGGCGCACGCCACCCGGTTTGTTTACATTTTCCATGAGCACATATCTCTATTATGTAATCATCACTCTTGCGCACATTAAATGTCCAATTTTACGTCAATATAGATATTTTCATTAATCCACCTATGATATATTCTTCAAAATTATATGAGAAACACGTTACATAGCATATAAACATGCTGTTTATATGCTATATAGGTGTGGTTGCTGGGCGGAGGGAAAACATTACGTAATACTAATAATAATCACTCTTGCACACATTAAATGTCTTATTTTACGTTAATATAGACATTTTCATTAATCCATCTATGATATATTCTTCAAAATTATATGAGAAACACGTTACATAGCATATAAACATGCTGTTTATATGCTATGTAAACATTGTCCTATAAAAATGAAACAGATTACGAATAAACAGTTAGGCTGCCCATGGCTAACTAACAACTTACTAAAATCCATTAACAAGAAACATCAATATGAGAAGCAATATAGACGGGGATTCATACATAAGGAGTTTGTTAAACACTATTCATCAGTTCTCACTAAACTAATAAAAAAAGCCAAACACTTGTACTACTCCAGCAGATTCACTGAAACAAGAGGAGATATAAAAAAGACCTGGAAAACACTCTCACAGATTATAGGCACCCACAAACTGAAAAAAATAGGGATATTGTCCTAACTAAACCAAACGAAACACCACTACAGCCTATTGATACAGTAAACAAGATAAATGACTTCTTCTCAACTATAGGATCAAATCTTGCCAGTAAAATTCCAGATACCAATGCCCGAGCAAGTGATTACCTTGATGGGAATTTCCCATCCTCCTTATATCTTGCACCTACAGAACCCACTGAAGTCTTCATGATAATCAAGTCACTTAAAAATAAATCAGGACATCTGTCTCAAGTTCCACCCTTAATATACAAACGAGCTGCTCATGTCCTTTCATATCCTATTTCTTTACTTTTTAACAAATCATTAGAAACTAGCACCTTCCCAACACTACTCAAAGCAGCAAGGGTTACACCAATACACAAAGGTGGTGACCCTACAGACGTAAATAACTATAGGCCTATATCAAATCTACCATTGCTATCCAAAATATTCGAGAAACTTGTGCACAAGAGATTATACTCGTTTATAACGACACAAAGCATACTCAACCCCTGCCAATTTGGCTTCAGGAAAAATAAAAGCACTAACGATGCAATAGTAAAAATGATAGACCTGCTTTACACAGCACTTGAAAATAAGGAATATCCACTAGGACTTTTTATTGACTTAAGGAAAGCTTTTGACACAGTAAACCATGGCATCCTACTCCACAAACTTGACCACTATGGAATAAGAGGTCATGCACTAGCATACCTCAAATCCTACCTCACTAATAGGTACCAGTATGTCACTATTAAAGATACATCCTCCACAACACTACCACTAGACACCGGCGTACCGCAGGGAAGTGTCCTTGGTCCCCTGCTCTTCCTCTTATACATCAATGATCTTCCCAATGTATCACAACACCTGAAACCAATACTCTTTGCTGACGACACAACTTATGTCATCTCCCACACAAACCTTGCCACGCTTAATACCATTGTTAACTATGAATTAATAAAAATATCAACATGGATGACAGCCAATAAACTTACACTCAACACTGATAAGACCTTCTATATTATGTTTGGCAACAGAACAGATGATCCACAATTAAACATTAAGATCAACTCTACACCTATTGCTAGACATAACGAGGGCAAGTTCCTGGGCCTTCACCTTGACAGCAGCCTGAAATTCAGCACCCATATCCAACACATAACAAAGAAAGTGTCCAAAACTGTGGGGATCCTCTCTAAGATACGATATTATGTACCACAATCAGCCCTACTCACACTATACTACTCACTCATCTATCCCTACCTCACATATGCCATTTGTGCATGGGGATCAACAACAATTACCCACCTAAAGCCAATAATAACCCAACAAAAAGCCGCAGTAAGAATTATCACACAATCCAACGCTAGGCTGCACACCCCACCACTCTTCAAAGACCTAAACCTACTCACTGTCCAGAACATCCATACTTACTACTCTGCTATCTACATTTATAGAACCATTAATTCCAACTTTAACCCTGAGCTAAAACACTTTCTTGACAGTTGTGACAGGACCCATAGACATAATAGCAGACATAAACATCTCTTTGACATTCCCCGTGTCCGACTAAATCTATACAAAAATGCAATGCGCATAAAAGGGCCTAAAATCTGGAACTCCTTGCCTGAAAACTCTAGAACTGCAGACACAACCTCCATTTTCAAAAGCACCGTTAAAAAACATCTTATCTCACTTACGCACCCAACCGGTAGTTAACCATACGAAAACTACCTTATCTTCCACATATCCACAGCAAAATACACTTATTGATATCTGTGATTCTTCTTAATTTGCACATTACTAACCACAGCAAAATACACTTATTGATATCTGTGATTCCCCTTGCACAGTTCTAACCAAAATTCTAATACAACTATTGCTTCATAATATTTAAGCTAGTCATAAGTTTGCCTAAGACACTCCAATATAGAAACTATATTATGCCAATATATCACCTTTATCATTAATATATAAACTAATTGCTAACTTCTTATACTAATTGTTAAATTCTCAATGTTTAAATTCCAGTACCTAAATTTTGTAAACCTAACCTAACCTTACAATCTGTATATTCATTGTATAGCTATTGAGTAAGACCTATCATAAGACTGCCTGAAAAGCCTAGGCATACCTAGGCATATTATTGGCCATCTTGTAATATCAACTTTAATGTATAACTATAAGTACCCCCCACCTTGTATTACATGAAATAAAGAATTTGAATTTGAATTTGAATATGTAGGTGTGGTTGCCAGGCGGAGGGAAAACATTACGTAATACTAATAATAATCACTCTTGCGCACATTAAATGTCTTATTTTACGTTAATATAGACATTTTCAATAATTCATCTATGATATTTTCTTCAAAATAATTTAAAAAACGCGTTACTTAGCATATAAACATGATACATACACCCACAGAATAAAAATTGACAAATATGATATTTGTTTACCGAGCGACTTTGTATAAGTCGGAAGGATTACGTTTTCTCTAGTCAAACATTGAGGGATAACTGTAGAAAAATATTCCTTTCATATGCCTTCACTCTATATATAGCTATTCACGACCCTTGTGGGTTTAGCACTTCTTTTTTATTATGATTATAATAATGGTAATACTATCATTAACTCTAAAAATAGTGTGTTGCATGAGAATGGGAGTGTTGCTGTTTGTTTATTTTGTACTAACTTGTACACAATGTAAGAGTATTTGTATTGTGAGGTAATTATTATTATAATAAAAAAAATATTTTGAGGTAAAAGTCTCACAAACTCTTACAAACGTGTGTGAATGAACTAAAAGTGGACACGTATTAATCGCATTCATTTCGCCTGACCGAGTGATCGCCCACTACCTGTTCAGTTTGTTTTTTTACCTTCTCTGAACTCTGTATCTCGTTCTCTCTGTCGTTTACTCTTTCGTTTACTAGTTGGCTCTCATTGACTATGGCGTCTACGCTTAGTTGTGATAAAAAGAGGAGTCGTAAGCCTCTTACTTTAAGTGCCAAGTTAGAAATGATTAAACTCAGTGAACTGACTTTTTTGGGTTATCCTAGGTTGTCTACGCATATTTGCTATGTATGATAATCTATGTAACTGTATTTGTGTATACCTGAATGAACTTACTAACAAGGTATATGTTGATCGCTGAGATAGCCATCAAATACAGTTACATATAGCAGCATGTGTGTAGAGAACCCAGGATAACCCAAGAGTGTACTCACCTAATTGTGGTTGCAGGGGTCGAGACTTAGCTCCTGGCCCCGCCTCTTCACTGACCGCTACTAGGTACTAGGTCCTTTCCCTGCTCCATGATCTTTATCATACCTCGTCTTAAAGCTATGTATGGTTCCTGCCTCCACGACATCTCTTGCCAGACTATTACACTTCCTGACTATGGCTGAAGAAATGCTTCCTAACATCCCTTTGACTCATCTGAGTCTTCAACTAACACTCTTGCTAGGAGCTAATGCTGCTGGGGATTGTAAGTTAAAACCTATGATAATTTATCACTCAGAGAATCCTAGGGCCCTAAAGAACTATGCAAAAGGTAGCCTCCCTGTTTATTATAAATCCAATTCAAAGGCTTGGATGACTACTGATCTTTTCATAAATTGGTTCACAGACTATTTTAAGCCAATGTTAATACTTTAAGGTAAGTAATAAGTGTACTCTGTGTGTATCTTACTTTTTATTGTGTTTTTTAATGCCTAGTGCTATTGCTAACGTAATATAAGTTAATGTAAGCTTGTTGTCTGGCATTTATATGCATTTAGAAGTGGAAAAAAAATGGCGTTCTGCTTTTCGGCGATGTCTGCTTTAAGGCACTAGCCTGGAACCTAACCTGCCGTATAAGTGGGGCCCTACTGTAATGGAAATACAATTAATCCGTTCCAGAAATCCAAAAGTATAAAAAAAATAATATATTTTAATAAAATTAAGCTTCTACATAGACAAAAACATTAAATACTACAGTGCTGTACTACTAAAAGTATTAGTAAATAAATGCAAGTCTTTTTACTTACCATTATTGAAGATTGTTGATGGCATATGGAAGAGAGGGAGGAAGAGTGAGGGAGGAGGGTTAGTGTTTGGAAGGGAATCCTTCCAGAAGGACTTCAGGTATCAAAGCCCTATCTGGGGTTACTTCTTTCTTTGTCTTTTAATCCCACTAGGACCAGCTTGGGAGTCACTGGACACTTTAACAAAATAACTGTCCACAGTCCTCTGTTTCTGGCACCTTTTCAACATGTTCCTGAAGAAGGACATTGTTTGGTCACTGAACATGCTGCTGTTATGGCTTGTTTGAGGTTGTTCAGGGTGGTATTTTTCAACAAAACTTTGCAATCTATTCCACATTGTACACATCTCCTTAATCTCTGAAGAAGGCACCTTCTTCAGCCCCTCTTCCTCCTCCTTCTCCCGTGAATCAATAGCCTCAAATCTGGTCTGATGCTCTTCCATTTCCAGCTCTTGCAGCTCTTCAGTTGTTAGCTCTACCCTGTGGCCCTGCACTAACTCTTCCACATCCTCGCCACTCACCTCCAACCCCATGGACTTGCCCAATTCCACAATAGAGTCCACAACAGGCACAGGGTCGGCAGGGTCAGGGTGGAAAAATAAACACATAAGCAGTATAATGTGATCCTTTATTGACAACGTTTCGCCCACGCAGTGGGCTTTATCGAGTCACAGACAGATCTACCTGGAAAATGAGCAACATAGATATATATATAGGGTACAGTCAGGTGGAGAATGCTGGGTCAGGTGGAGAAAGCTGCATGTGAGTTTTAAAAGTAGTGTGAAAACATAGTGTGACTTAAAGGACCTGCAGTGTACCATTCTTGAGTTCTAGGTGGGATAGCGTTGAAGAAGTTTCTTGGCAATAGGTTCAGCTATGTTGTAGAAGCCGTTGTTCTGGTTGAAGTTGTTGGACATACAGATGAGTGATGATTCTAGGATTCTTCGGTATTGCGTGTTGTCTTCTCTGGCGATGAGTCTTGCGTTTCTGTAGTTGATTAAATGGTTGTGTAAATTTCGGTGTTGAACACAGGCATTTCTTGAGTCGTCAGATCTGCCTGCGTACTGGTGTTCTGAAATGCGTGTTTGTAGGTCTCTGGATGTTTCGCCAACGTATAATTTGCTGCAGCCATTACAAGGGATTGTGTATACCCTGCCGTGGACTGAAGCTTTTCCTGTCTGTTACTGGTAATGTCCTTAATGGTGGTGGATGTGGAGGTGGATACTCGGAATGAGGTCTTAGAAAAATGTTGGAAACTTGTTTGGAAATGGAGTTGGTGGGAAGGACTATGTATCTCTTCTCAGCAGTGTCTTCTCTGGGTGTGTTGAAGATGTTTAATGCCCGTCGTCTGCAGTCTCTAATGAAGTGACGAGGATAGTGAAGTTTGGAAAAAACTTGTTCAATGAGGGAGCATTCTTCTTCAAGGAACTCACTGCTGCAGATTCTGAGTGCGCGTAGGAAAAAGCCTATAATTACACCACGTTTAATTTTGGTGTCGTGGTGAGTAGAAGTGGAGAAGATCGTGTTGATTGGTAGGTTTTCGATAGACTTTAAAACGAAGTTCATGGTCAGCTTTGCGAGAAGAACATCAAGGAAAGGAAGAGTATTGTCGACTTCTTCTTCTAGTGTAAACTGGATTGATGGCTCAACCTGGTTGAGTTCGTGTTGGAGAGCTTGAACGTTGAAGCGTCTGGGAGTTATGATGAGAATGTCGTCAACATAACGAAGCCAGGTGACAGAAGAGGGAATAATAGTGGAAAATCGCTCGGCTTCCAAATGTTCCATATATAGGTTCGCAAGGACCCCCCCTTCCTTCGCAACGTCCTCCTCCCTCTCTGATTACAGGTCTTCTGCTGTGTCCACACGTGGACTTTTCTAACCCTAGTCCATAGATTCCTCTCACTTCCACTTATATCTTTCTCTCCATAAATCATGGCTTATTTGCAGTGGAATATCCGAGGCCTCAGTTCTATTCCTCTACCTTGCGCGAAAGCCCAACTGCCTACGTCGACTTCTCGCTCTTTCTTTCTAGACCATTTCCGTTCTCATTCCCATGCCATCGCAGTATACATCGATTGTTCAAAGTCATCTGACGGCATCGGATTCGCAGCAGTGTTTCCGGACAGCGTCATACGAGGGCATCTATTACCCTCGGCTAGCATATTTACGGCTGAATTGTATGCCATTCTTGTGGCACTTATCCGTATTGCATCTATGCCTGTGTCACCATTTGTGGTCGTTTCAGACTCCCTTAGTGCTTTACAGGCTATCCGTAAAATTGATACACCTCACCCCCTAGTTCTTCGTATCCACCTTTGGTTATGCTGTATCTTTAGCAAGCATAAAGATATTGTCTTTTGTTGGGTCCCTGGTCATGTTGACGTACAGGGCAATGAACAGGCAGACACTGCTGCGCGGTCAGCAGTACATGACCTTCCAGTTTCATATAGAGGTGTTCCTTCCACGGACTATTTTGCGGTCATTGCTACCCACCTTCGCACCCGTTGGCAACAACGCTGGTCTGACCTGCTGAATAACAAACTTCATTCTATTAAACCGGTTATAGGTTTCTGGCCTTCTTCTTATCACCAATGTCGAGGTTGGGAGACTACACTCTCCCGTCTTCGCATCGGCCACACTCGTCTTACTCATGGGTATCTCATGGAGAGGCTCCCTGCCCCTCTCTGTGAGCATTGTCAGGTTCCAGTGTCTGTTCGACATATTCTGTTGGACTGCCCACTCTATCAACGAGCACGCAGAATTTACCTCCAACGACGTCTTCGCTCTGCGGCCCTTTCTTTACCTTCCCTCCTTGCAGATGGACCCTCCTTTAATCCTGACTCTCATTGACTTTTTGACAGAAACTGATTTACTACACAAACTCTGAAGATTATACCTCTAGCACCTCCCTCAGTCCCTTCTACCTCGATCTCTTGCTACCCTCCACCCCTGCACTATCCACCGTCATCTTGCACTCCATACCTTACTAATCGTCCATCTCCCTCTTACAACCCACTCTCCCTGCATCCTACAATAACCTGCAGTGCTGTATAACCCCTGTGGTTTAGCGCTTCTATTTGATTATAATAATAATCAGACTCCCTTAGTGCTTTACAGGTTATCCGTAAAATTAATACACCTCACCCCCTAGTTCTTCGTATCCACCTTTGGTTACGCCGTATCTTTAGCAAGCATAAAGATATTGTCTTTTGTTGGGTCCCTGGTCATGTTGATGTACAGGGCAATGAACAGGCAGACACTGCTGCGCGGTCAGCAGTACATGACCTTCCAGTTTCATATAGAGGTGTTCCTTTCACAGACTATTTTGCGGTCATTGCTACCCACCTTCGCACCCGTTGGCAACAACGCTGGTCTGACCTGCTGAATAACAAACTTCATTCTATTAAACCAGTTATAGGTTTCTGGCCTTCTTGTCACCACTGTCGAGGTTGGGAGACTACACTCTCCCGTCTTCGCATCGGCCACACTCGTCTTACTCATGGGTATCTCATGGAGAGGCTCCCTGTCCCTCTTTGTGAGCATTGTCAGGTTCCAGTGTCTGTTCGACATATTCTGTTGGACTGCCCACTCAATCAACGAGCACGCAGAATTGACCTCCAAAGGCGTCTTCGCTCTGCGGCCCTTTCTTTACCTTCCCTTCTTGCAGGTGGACCCTCCTTTAATCCTGACTATCTCGTTAACTTTTTGACAGAAACTGACTTACTACACAAACTCTGAAGATTATACCTCTAGCACCTCCCTCAGTCCCTTCTACATTGATCTCTTGCTACCCTCTATCCCTGCACTATCCACCATCCTACTGTACTCCATACCCAACTAATCATCCATCTCCCTCTTACAACCCATTCTCCCTGCATCCTGCAATAACCTGCAGCACTGTATAACCCCTGTGGTTTACCACTTCTATTTGATTATAATAATAATAATGAACATCCCGTCTCAAACATTAGTGCCGCAGTTCCCTAACCCTGAGTTAATACTCGTTTGAACTTCTATGATGTTATGATCAGAGTATATTGTTTTTGTAACTGTTATGTCTCTGATTAATTCCTCGTTGTTTGTGAATATCAAATCCAGGGTATTTTCATTTCTAGTGGGATCAATTATCTGTTGGTTCAATGAGTACTTTTCACAAAGCCTCATTAGTTCCCTGGTATGTGCCTGTTGAGCCAGGGTGCTTCCAGGAGATATTTCTGGTATAACATTATGTTGTGTCATCTTCTATTTTACATGAGGGAGATTATAATCTCCAAGGAGTAAAATGTTTGGGGTGGGATTTTCTAGCCTATCCAAATAGCTATCTATCTTCCTTAACTGATCTGTGAATTCTTCCGCAGTTGCTGATGGTGTTACAAAAAGACACGATATCTATTAGTAATAGACATCTCCAGTGAACACTAGAAAGGATAGCCCTTCTAGCATCCAGCCTGTTACTGGGCTTTTGCAATAAAGTCAGTATCCTGGTCCAGTTATCCGATATATTCAATAGTCTCCAGGAGGATTACAACTGGTAGGGTACTAACCAATGAAATATATTTAAAAGGTTTATTATCAAAGTGAGAGTCTAGGGTTTCAAAGTAAATGTACATTTGATCAGGATGTTCATTAAGTTATGAATTATGAGGTTAATTAGGAGGTTAGCTCATACACTGTTCTCATATACAATAAAACTGTGCTGAAGGCACATATATCTAAATGACTCTGAAGTACCATCAGGTACAATGTCAGTAATTACAATAATGCAGATATATACAAATTGAAGTGTGTATGAGTGTGCTCCAGGTAACTCTAAGACTCGACTCAACCAGTGTCAGACTGAACTTCTCATAAGCTAGCTTCTCTAACAAACTGACAATCAGAACAGCTTGATTGACCAGTAAAATGACCAGTTCGCAGAAAAGCAATATAACAAGCAACAGCAACACAGCGTCAGGAACCAGGAGATAGAAAATCGACCCTAACTGGGGACCATCAATAGATCCTCCAAAACAGTCACAAAACTCCCGTTCTACTGAAGCTAGGTTCAGCATAAACAATCCCAAACTGTGGCGGTGCACAGATGCTTTATCGAATTAGGTCAGGAGCTGTAGCTAGAGACCTGAGTTATCTCAGTGTCAATGAGACACACAACCCAGAAAAAACGAAAATCACTGTATAGTCATGCTGTCTGCCAACTGAGTTCATATTTCGCGCCATGCTAGTTCCCATAGTTTCTGCCAGAGGGCAATCCTGTAGGCATACCCACGTGAGTCTGCCTCACCCCTGCCTCTCCCTCACTTGGCGACCAGACAACACTCAGTCAACAGGCCTACTCCTCTCCCTCTCGCAAGGCACATGGCCCTGGGCCATGGCCACAGACACACAGCTTGTGTACCCCACGCTTTATACAAATAAAGTAAGAAGCCTCGGAACCCTTTATCATTTCAACTACGCCTCCAAGAAAACGCCAAATAACATATCGTTATAAATGGTGACACCTGTGCCTCGCAGCAGTTGTGTTTGCCCGCGAGGGGAGGAAGAGGACTGAAGTTTGTCTTTACTTCATCAGCCTACACAAGAAGCATCCGCCTCTCAACGAGTTATCCTGATGTCGTGTCTGCAAATCACAGCATCCAGACACAGGTACATGCAGGATCCAGGCCGAAATTTGTTGAATTCTCCGAGAAAAGATAAGATAAGATTTCTTCGGATTTTTAACCCCGAAGGGTTAGCCACCCAGGATAACCCAAGAAAGTCAGTGTGTCATCGAGGACTGTCTGTTTTATTTCCATTGGGGTCCTTAAACTTGTCCCCCAGGATGTGACCCACACCAGTCAACTAACAACCCAGGTACCTATTTGCTGCTAGGTGAACATGACATCAGGTGTAAGGAAACACGTTGAAATGTTTCCACCTGCCGGGAATTGAACCCGGGCCCTCTGTGTGTGAAGCTAGAGCTCAAGCCACCAGGCCATCGGGCCACCCAATGATGTCACTGACTCCACGCCACAGCGTCCCACGCTGTTTCTCAGTCACATGCTCAGCCTTGCCAGCATGTTCTGCTGTTGTTGTTCAGCTCAGCACAACTATTTCAGCACTTCAGAGGTGAGTCAGTGGTGATTTCAGCATCTAGTGTGCCTCCCTCTGTATGGGTAGGGTGAGAGTAGGCGAGCGGCCCTGTCTCACCATACACACCCGCCCTAGTGTACGCCACACACTCCACTCACTGCACTCCCTCTCTGCTGTTTTCTGTGAATTTCCTTGTAAATTCTTGCCAGAGCTGTGTATCCGAGTGTCCCAGGCCACTCGAAGCCACGTGAATCAGCAAGCCACGTGGGGTGATCTACAAGCCATGTGGATCTACAAGCCATGTGGATCTACAAGCCACGTGGATCTAGAAGCCACGTGGATCAGCAAGTCATGTGTAGTGGTGTGCTGCTGCATCAACCCATGACGTCACCACGATGCTGCCTGACTTCACTGACGTCACCACGATGTTGTCTGACTCCACTGACGTCATCCTACGACGTCTGCCTGATGTCACTTCGCGATGTCACCCTATGACATCCGTCACAGCATCACTCCACTGATGTCACTCGCGATGTCACCCCATGACATCCATCACGTCACCTCGCGACGTAACTGACGATGTTGCCTAACGTTCCTCGCGACATCTGCTGACGTCACTCGCGATATCACGCCTGACATCACCCACATGATGTCCCGAGTGTTCAAGTTTCACAGTGAGCATTTTATTTTCATTATTTTTCGAGAAGTTTGAGAAAAGATATAAGTCGAGTGTTCATTAATTATTTCTCTCAGTCAGTGTTCTCACATGTTCGAGTATTGCTTAGTGACTATTTTTACACAGAAAAGCATCTGTAAGCTATGTTGTACCACATTTGCAGTATGTGTGCAGTTTTTTTGTGTGTCCTACCTGCCTGGAGTCTACCTGGAGAGAATTCCAGGGGTCAACGCCCCCACGGCCCAGTCTGTGACCAGGCCTCCTGTTGGACCAGAGCCTGATCAACCAGGCTGTTACTGCTGGCCGCACACAGTCCAACGTACGAACCACAGCCCGGCTGATCAGGTACCGACTTGAGGTGCCTGTCCAGTGCCTGCTAGAAGACAGCCAGGGGTTTGTTGGTAATCCCCCTGATGTATGCTGGGAGGCAGTTGAACAATCTTGGGCCCCTGACACTTATTGTGTTGTCCCTCAACGTGCTAGTGGCACCCCTGCTCTTCATTGGGGGGATGTTACATCGCCTGCCGAGTCTTTTGCTTTCGTAGGGAGTGATTTTTGTGTGCAAGTTTGGTACTAAGCCCTCGATTATTATTATTATAATCAAGAGAAGCGCTAAACCACAGGGTTATACAGCGCCGCAGGGTATTGTAGGATGCAGGGAGAGTGGGTTGTAAGAGGGAGATGGACGATTAGTAGGGTATGGAGTGCAAGATGACGGTGGATAGTGCAGGGGTGGAGGGTAGCAAGAGAACGAGGTAGAAGAGACTGAGGGAGGTGCTAGAGGTATAATCTTCAGAGTTTGTGTATTAAGTCAGTTTCTGTCAAAAAGTCAACAAGAGAGTCAGGGTTAAAGGAGGGTCCATCTGCAAGAAGGGAAGGTAAAGAAAGGGCCGCAGAGCGAGACGTCGTTGGAGGTAAATTCTGCGAGCACGTTGATAGAGTGGGCAGTCAGTAGAATATTCGCACAGACACTGGAACCTGACAATGCTCACAGAGAGGGCAGGGAGCCTCTCCATGAGATACCCGTGAGTAAGACGAGTGTGGCCGATGCGAAGACGGGAGAGTGTAGTCTCCCAACCTCGACATTGGTGAAAAGAAGGCCAGAAACCTATAACCGGTTTAATAGAATGAAGTTTGTTATTCAGCAGGTCAGACCAGCGTTATTGCCAACGGTGCGAAGGTGGGTAGCAATGACCGCAAAATAGTCCGATGAAAGGAACACCTCTATATGAAACTGGAAGGTCATGTACTGCTGACCGCGCAGCAGTGTCCGCCTGTTCATTGCCCTGTACGTCAACATGACCAGGGACCCAACAAAAGACAATATCTTTATGCTTGCTAAAGATACGGCGTAACCAAAGGTGGATACGGAGAACTAGGGGGTGAGGTGAATCAATTTTACGGATAGCCTGGAAAGCACTAAGGGAGTCTGAAACGACCACAAATGGTGAGACAGGCATAGATGCAATACGGATAAGTGCCACGAGAATGGCATACAATTCAGCTGTAAATATGCTAGCCGAGGGTAATAGATGCCCTCGTACGACGCTGTCGGAAACACCGCTGCGAATCCGACGCCATCAGATGACTTTGAACCATCGGTGTATACTGCGATGGCATGGGAATGAGAACGGAAATGGTCGAGAAAGAAAGAGCGAGAAGCCGCCGTAGGTAGTTGGGCTTTCGCGCAAGGTAGAGGAATAGAACAGACACGGACAGCAGGAACTTCCCACGGGGTAGAGGAAGGGTGAAGCCACATGAACATATAAAGGCGGAAGCTGAAGGGAAGACAAGAGTGAATGTAGACGAAGAAAAGGGACGAAGTAAACAGGGGCGACGAACAAATAACGAGCGTCTACTAACATCTGTGACAATCCTATACATGGAAGGATTGCGAGGGTCAAGAGAGCGAACGTAATAGCGAATGCAATGTGCATCACGACGATCGGCCAAGGAGGGAATGTTCGCATCGACATAGAGGCTCTCAACCGGGGAAGAACGAAAGCACCAAGGCATAAGCGTAATCCCTGGTGATGGATGGGATTAAGGATGGAAAGAGT
>WNWK01034331.1:0-20506 GCA_009830355.1 Cherax destructor | reverse complement strand
AGTTTCCATAATTTGCTCCTTGTTAATTTCTCGCTACCTCCACATGTTGACTTTATAGACCTTCTTAGTCTGAAAAACAATCCCTCCTTACTTTTCCCGTTATATTTTTTTATTCTAGATTTTGGGTTTTTCCCAGTGGACCATTAGAGGACCCCGGGAGTAATCGGGGAGAGCTTCAGGTGTTGCTCTCTCAATTTTCCCCGCATGTGTGTATTTATAAAAACCCAAAAACCCACTGTCGTCGCCCCATTTTTTGCTATTCTTGTTTCCCCATTCATTTTTCCCCGACCTCATCGAAAACCCTTGTTGGTATTTCAGACAACTGGTTTGGGGCCCCTTTACTCCCATAAAACCCTTTTTTTTTTTTAGTGGGGGACCCCCTTTTGTTCTCAGATGAACTGTTACAAATATTTACGCCCTTTTTAACCACAATTTCCCAAAATACAATCCTTCGAACCTCGGGTAAAATTTTCGGAAGTGCATACGTTGGTGGACTCCTGCTTGTGCTCGTGTAGTGGTCCTGCGTGGGGCCGTTATCGTTACAGTAGAACCACAGAGCGGCCCTTGATTTTAGCGAGCTGCAAACCATGTACTGGTGATATGGATATTACTAAAGCTTCTCCTTTCTTTTCCCATAGTATGGGGTATTCCATAAGGCTCTTCTCTATCCCCTGCTCGTTTCTTCATTAATGATCTTCACAGCACATCCAATGCTATTCATTCTTAATTCAGTGGTCCTCTTCCTGGAGCCCCGGCGAATCTTGCTCTTCACAATACAGTTAACTTTTGTTCTTTTTAATTCCACCTCTATTTACGCCGTTGTATTTAGTCAATTTCAATTCTGTCCACAGCTTTCGTTATTACATTTAAAAACTCAAGCTTTTATCTTAGGATTATTCAGGCCTGGTCTGGGACCAGACCGCGGGCATTGCCCCCCGCTTTTTTTTTTTGCATTTTCCAAGAGTACCTCACAAAGTTGGAAATGCTGTAGCTCCATGAATTCCATCATTCCCAAAAACTAACATGGGCCCATTGTTCTAGCATTTGGGCAAGCTGCTCCTTAATTTTTTTACAAAGTTAAAAAATCACATGGAGATTTTTTTGAAAAATGGATTATGACGTAGCTGACGGTTAGCAAAGAAAAGCCTTCCCAGGTGGGCTGTGAGGGATACAAAAATTCTCAAAACTGATCACAAGTATATCACAGGCCTATAGAACATTTAAGGGGTTTTTTTTTCAACAGCAGAGACTTTTAATCTGAGGAATCCTTGCTTAAGTATCCCCAATCCTCTCTTTCCATTTGGTCATTAGTGGAAATTTTCCTCCCTTTCATGAAATCCAGCTCTTAGATAAAGGAACAGTGGACCCTATCAGCTCTGTTTTAACGTAGCTTTCATCAGTGTCTTTGTGTCACTTACCCATTGGAAATTGGATTATTTTAGGTTGACCCTCCAGGAATAAAAAGCCATCACCGGGTCTCTGTGAGAGAAGCTATAGAGATTGCCTTCGGACAGGAATGGCAACAGAAGGAATATTACTCTTGCATGCTTGCTGTTTCACCACCCCATTATTAGCTTTGTATAAACAAGCAATTTTGTCAAGCCTTGCCACCAATTTTCAAGGTGTCTGTGATGTACAAAAGGGTAGAGTAAGAGGTAGTTTCTACGGAACAATAGCACTACCTGCCGCAGAGCCGACTATATTTTAGGGTGGATACATGTTTTAGTTTTAGTTTATTCTTGAATTTCCTCCCATTTATATATAATGGACCTCTTTAAAAAGAGGCCCTTTGCGAGGTAAAGGGTTAATGGTCGGAGGAATTGGACCTTTGGTCTTCTTTCCTCAGACCGAACCTAATTACCCCCAATCCCCCTTCCCTATCCCATCTCCTCCATCCTCCTTTTTCCCTTTCCTCCTTTCCTCCCCATCCCTCCCTTGGTTCCTTCCCAGTTTTACCCTGGGAGCTTCTCTCCTCAGGCATTCTAGTTCCTAGGTGGGGGGGAAGGGTATGGTGCCATCCTATTCCGTTGAGGTCCTTGGCGGTGGTGGTTTGCAGTGGAATCGATCGCCTGGGGATGTCCCGACCTCTCCGGTCACCCAGGGGTGGCCTTGGGTATCTTTCGGGGACGGGTGTATCTCTGGAGGCCACCTTTCATTCCGGGGTGGTGACCGAAGCGGTATGCTTTGTGGGGATATCCGGCCGCCTCTTTTGTCCGGTGGAGTGAGGTTGCTATCCTGGATTGCTGGTTTACTGGCATGAAGGGGTAGGGTATGGCACGGGTTCCATGCAGCATCTGCACTACTTGCAGTGTTGAGGTCCTCTTGGGGCGCGGAGGGGTTTGCTCCTTTCATTCCTCCTAGGAGCTTTCCTCCCGTTCCCCCTTTTTTATTCTTTTTTTTTTTTTTTTTCTTTTTTTCTTAAAAAAAAAAAAAAAGTAACCTAATCTTGGCTGACCCAATCCATGAACCCACACCCCGGCCCCCCTTTCCCGATACTGCACCCAGTACTGACCCTGCCTTGTTAACGGACAACTCTTTGGACACCTCTATGCCCTGTATTTTTGCTGGTGCCGGTTCGTCACCTGCTTCAGGTACCGAGGTTCTGACCCCTTTGACATATCTGACCCAGCTTTCTCTGACCTTGATTCCGGCTTCTCCCTCGCCGTGCGGCAATTTTCGAATCGCTCACCCCTCTCCCATCGGACCACCCCCCGTCCCACACCCAAACGACCAAGACCCACACTGACAATTGACACTTTCTTCTCGTTCATCTCAGAAACGACCAGCTCGTCCACTCCCCCTTTGTTTCAAACTACTCAATGGACAAAGTTTTTTTCTCTGACAATTCTCCTAATACCTATCTTTCAGACCATAGTATTGGTGGCCTGCTACGCCATGTTGGTAAAGACATCTCATTTCACGCTCTCAAGAGCGGCACTCGCATCATCACGGTCCAGAATGCTGGCAAAGCTCGGATCTTTCTCTTCTTACAACCATAGATACTGCTCCTGTTACTTTATAAGCACCATTCCCTCAATTCTTGTTGTGGTTCTGTCATTTTGCCCAATTGTCCAACGGAATTTCCAGACATGTGGTGATGACATTTTAAGAGCAGCGGCTCCAAGAACTCCTATCCTTAAAGTTGACACTTTTGTCCTCCCTGCCAATAAGCGAAGACGTTATCCTTGCAATATAGCTCGTTTAACATTTGACTGCCGTGAACTACCACCTTCGGTTTACATTGCAGGTCAACGTTTACAAGTTCGAAAGGTGACACCTACACCGCAACAGTGTAGAAACTGCTGGCGTTTTGGTCATCCAGCGAAATATTGCAGGTCCATGGCCGAATGCCCAGTCTGTGGTGCTGACGACCATGCCAGTTCTTCTTGTACTCTACCTCCCTCTTGCCTTAACTGTCATGAGGCACATCCATCGTATTCTCGCCGTTGTCAGGTTTACCTGAATGAGCGGGAAATCCGTTGTTCATCCTCCTCCTCATACGCTACCTTCATCCCCTGTCCCCTCCCAAGCCCCTTCGACAGTTTCCTCTTCTATCTCCTCGCCCTCTACTTTAGTACAGTCTATAGACTCCCCGATAGTTGCTCACTCTTCTTCCATTTCTAATGTAGTCCCACATTCTGCATCTTTGACTTCCGAAACACTGGAAGCTATTGCAGAATGTGGGACCGATGATGGACACTACTGCACCTGAGGTCCCTCATCTCTCTTCTTCGTCTCAACCCCCCCTTCCTTCACAACGTCCTCCTCCTCCTCCTTTGATTACAGGTCTTCTGCTGCCTCCACACGTGGACTTTTCTAACCCTAGTCCATAGATTCCTCTCACTTCCACTTATATCTTTCTCCCCATAATTCATGGCTTATTTGCAGTGGAATATCCGAGGCCTCAGGGGTAACAGGGGTGAGCTTCAGGTGTTGCTCTCTGTTTTTCCCAGTTGGGGTCTGTTTGCAAGAACCCAAATTACAATCCACTGTTATCAGGCCCTTTTCAGGCTATGATTTGTCATATTCATCGGATCCTTTTTCTGATGGAACCTTTAACGAAAGTGCTCTTCTTATATGCACTGGTGTTCCATACCGTCAGCTCTATGTTCCTTCTTCCTTACATTACACCGCAGCCCGTATCCACTTGAATAAGTGGTATACACACTGTTTTTTATATCTCTCCCCTTCGTGGGCATTGTCTATCCCAGATGTTGATTTTCTGGTTTCTTCCTTACAGCCACCCCTTCATTACTTGGCGATTTTAACCCACACCATTTTCTCTGGGGGAGGGTCGCACTGTGACCCCCGTGGCATTCAATTGAGGCATTTCTTGCTTCTCTTCCCCTCCATGTTTTAAATACGGGTACTCCTACCCATTTTGATCCTCGAACTCATTCTTTCTCCTGTATCGATCTCTCCATCTGCTTTTCCTCAACAGTCCTTGACTTCACCTGGTCTGTCCTCCCGGACTTACATGACAGCGATCATTTCCCAATCATCCTTAAGTCCCTTTGTTTTCTCCACCTCCCTCATTGCCCACGCTGGCAATTTGACCGGCGAAATGGTACCTTTACGCACATCTTACTGCCTTTCATGAGGTTCCTACCTGTCCTCCATTGATGAGGTTTTACATCTCTTTTCGTTCTCCATCTTCACAGCGGCTCATTCTATTCCCAAACCTCGGGCAAGCATCCTCAGAAGTGCGTGCCTTGGTGGTCTCCTACTTGGCTCGGGCAGTGCGTTTGAAACGCACTGCATGGGGCAGGTATCGGTATAACAGAACCAGAGAGAGACTCCTTGATTTTAAGCAGAAGAGAGCTATTGTCGCCATGTCATACGTGATGCAAACGCACTTGCTGGTGAGATTACATTTCTACTGTCACTTCGGCTTCCTCGATGAATGCAGTCTGGAAGAAAGTGCGGAAATTAAGTGGTAAATTCTCCCGACCCGGCTCCTGTTCTTCAGGTTGCTGGTGTCGATATAGCACACCCTCTTGTCGTTGCCACTGAAATTGGTAATCATCTCGGGCCGCATTTTCAGGGCTCCATCTATGCCCTCGTTCCTTTCTTCTAAGTCTGCCAGCGAGTTAAAGCCCTTAGATTTTTCTTCTCTTAGAGAAGAATCCTATAATGTGCCTTTTACCCTTCAAGAACTGGAGGCAACACACACTGCTTGCCGATCATTGGCAGCTGGGCCAGATGGCATACATATTCGTATGCTACAGCATTTACATCAGTCTGCTCTTACTGTCCTCTTACGACTCTTTAATCTCATATGGTCACAAGGAGTTCTTCCCCAGCTGTGGAACTCTGCTATTGTTCGCTATTGTTCTCCCTTTTCGAAAACCAGGTACTACGGGACGTGATTCCTCTCACTACTGTCTCATCGCTCTTACCAGTGCAGTTTGCAAGGTGATGGAACGTCTAGTTAATAGACGTTTGATGTGGTATTTAGAGACTCGCAATAGTCTCTCCCCTTGTCAATATGGCTTCCGTAGCCGTTCTGCCATTGACCCCTTGCTGAGCTTGGATACGTATATTCGTAATGCCTTTGCGAATAACCATTTGGTTATGGCTATCTTTTTCGACCTTGAGAAGGCTTATGACACAACTTGGAGATATAATATCTTGGCCCAGGCCCACTCCTTAGGCCTCCGAGGCAACCTACCATTCTTAAGGCCTTCTTAACTGACAGACATTTCCGGGTCCGGGTTAGTAATGAACTCTCCCCGGAATTTGTCCAAGCTGAAGGTGTCCCCCAGGGATGTGTTCTGAGCACAACACTTTCTGCTTGCTATAAATAATATGGCATCTGTTCTCCCATCCAATATTTGGTCATCGCTCTATGTGGATGACTTTGCTATAGCTTGTGCAGGTGCTGACTGTCACCTCATTGCAGTTGGGGTGGCTCCCTCACTGCTGGGCATCCAGCTGTTGTGATGCTCCTCTTGATAATGTTATTAACCTCTTCATGTCTTGCAATCTTTCAACCGGGTTTCTGATTGGGCCACCACTCACAGGTTTAAATTTTCTAGTGGCAAAACTCATCAAATTTCGTTTACTAGACGTTCAGTGGTCTCTGATCATCCATTGTACCTATACGGCTCACGTATCCCAGAACGTGATAGTCAGGTTTCTTGGCCTCCTGTTCGACCGTCGATTGTCCTGGAAACCTCACATTACTCTCTGAAGGCAACTTGTCACACCAGGCTGAACCTTCTTAAAACCCTCGCACATCTTTCATGGGGTGCTGATCGTAGAACTCTCCTTCGCCTACATTCAGCCCTAATTTTGTCGAAACTCGATTATGGTGACCAGATATATTCGGCGGCCTCCCCTGCTACTCTTTCCATCCTTAATCCCATCCATCACCAGGGATTACGCTTATGCCTTGGTGCATTTCGTTCTTTCCCGGTTGAGAGCCTCTATGTAGAAGCGAACATTCCATCCTTATCCGATCGTCATGATGCACATTGCATTCGCTATTTTGTTCGCTCTCATGACCTCCGCAATCCTACCATGTATAGGATTGTTACAGATGTTAGTAGACGCTCTTTATTTGTTCGTCGCCCCTGCTTACTTCGTCCCTTTTCTCTTCGTCTACATTCACTCCTGTCTTCCCTTCAGCTCCCACCTCTATATGTTCATGTGACATCTCCTTTCCCCTGCCCCCTTGGGAAGTTCCTGCTGTCCGTGTCTGTTCTATTCCTCTACCTTACGCGAAAACCCAACTACCTACAGCGGCTTCTCGCTCTTTCTTTCTAGACCATTTCCGTTCTCATTCCCATGCCATCGCAGTATACACTGATGGTTCAAAGTCATCTGATGGTGTCGGATTCGCAGCAGTGTTTCCGGACAGCGTCGTATGAGGGCATCTATTACCCTCAGCTGCTGAATTGTATGCCATTCTTGTGGCACTTATCCGTATTGCATCTATGCCTGTGTCACCATTTGTTGTCGTTTCAGACTCCCTTATTGCTTTACAGGCTATCCGTAAAATTGATACACCTCACCCCCTAGTTCTTCGTATCCACCTTTGGTTACACCGTATCTTTAGCAAGCATAAAGATATTGTCTTTTGTTGGGTCCCTGGTCATGTTGACGTACAGGGCAATGAACAGGCAGACACTGCTGCGCGGTCAGCAGTACATGACCTTCCAGTTTCATATAGAGGTGTTCCCTTCACAGACTAATTTGCGGTCATTGCTACCCACCTTCGCACCCGTTGGCAACAACGCTGGTCTGACCTGCTGAATAACAAACTTCATTCTATTAAACCGGTTATAGGTTTCTGGCCTTCTTGTCACCAATGTCGAGGTTGGGAGACTACACTCTCCCGTCTTCGCATCGGCCACACTCGTCTTACTCACAGGTATCTCATGGAGAGGCTCCCTGCCCCTCTCTGTGAGCATTGTCAGGTTCCAGTGTCTGTTTGACATATTTTGTTGGACTGTCCACTCTATCAACGAGCACGCAGAATTTACCTCCAACGTCGTCTTCGCTCTGCGGCCCTTTCTTTACCTTCCCTTCTTACTGATGGACCCTCCTTTAATCTTGACTCTCTCGTTGACTTTTTGACAGAAACTGACTTACTACACAAACTCTGAAGATTATACCTCTAGCACCTCCCTCAGTCCCTTCTCCCTTGATGTCTTACTACCCTCTATTCCTGCACTATCCACCATCCTGCTGCACTCCATACCCTACTAATCATCCATCTTCCTCTTACAACCCATTCTCCCTGCATCCTGCCCTACCCTGCTGCGCTGTATAACCCCTGTGGTTTAGCGCTTCTATTTGATTATAATAATAATAATAATATATATAATGGACCCCTCCTCAGAACCCCCGAATGTCTCGTGGGCAGTCACATGGTACTTGAACCCATTGCAGATATTCTGCCTGTCCTTGTAACTCTGATCCCCACAAGAGCTTGACTATGGCACCTGCGTCACCCATATTACAAAAGATTCACTATTTTTTTCCTCGCCAAAGGGCAGAGTACTTGGAAGTCATCTGCTAAGAGACGACAGACAAGTGTCAAAGCTGGCGTAGCATGCACACCCCGATCCCACACTAAGAAAAACACAACCCGGAAACCTCTCCCACGTTAAATGCAACTCTTCTAAACACAACATGAACAAGATTTGTTTTGTTTACTGCATACAATGTTTCCTGATGAATACCTAAAAGTCCATATATTAGCACAAGAAATGATCCCTATCTGCCAAGACTTCTACTCCATCCCTAAAAAAGTATGATGCACGTCATCAGAATTAATTATGCTGAGAAAGCTGATAACCTAATGTGTCCCTTTATACCAATGGTTGGACCCCAGTAACTGTCCCCCAACACTCAACCATCAATTCCTGTCCAGGAACTGTTGTCATCTCTCATGATTGTAAATTATTTCACAAATTGAAGAACTGAAGCTTGTGTCCACCCTGCTCGCAGGGGAGGTCTCCTGGTTGCTGGTCTGATCGACCAAACTGTTGGTGCCCGTCAGCCGCAGCTCAACATATGCACCACAGCCCGGCTGATCAGGAGCTGATTTGAGGAACCTGTCGAGTTCCCCTTAAGGACAGCCAGGAGTCTGTTAGGTGTACCTTGTTTGGCTAATAACGCTGGATGACGCCTTGGCCAGTTAGCGCTGAATTACGTGTATTCGTTACTGCTAACTAAAATCATAGTTCAGAATAAAGTAACTATTACAGAGCACATCACATAAATGTATTACCGCAAGAATAACATGTAAAATGTCCCTATTCCAGTATATTTCTTCACTAGCTAAAGAGGATAGGATTTCATTACCGTAATAACTGGAGCGCAGTATTCGTTTTCAAGAGTATGTTTCAGGTTTAGGTGGGCACAATGGTGGACACAGAGGGAAGCACTCAGGCCCATGTTCAGCACCGGCTAATGAATACACGCTTTCACACACCTCCTTCTTTCATTCCCATTCAGGGAAGAATTTTTGGACTAACCAAGATTGCACAAGTTGTCATTGAGACGTTGCCTTCTTGAGAAGTGGAGAAGAAAATAAGGTTTCGTCGTGGCTGCTTTGAGAAAATTACGTGGGTAATAACCTGGTTTCTTGAATGTTTGGTCTGCTGTCAGTTGCTTGATACGCTTAATGCCACATTCACAAACATAAATACTTACTGGCTCTCGTGTAGCTTATATCTTGGTGAGATTCTCCTGGGTACATACATGCCATTAATTATATTGCTGGTAAGAGCAAGATTGACATTTCTGCTGTACATATATTATTATTATTATTATTATTATTATTATTATTAGTGTAGTATGAAGTGTGTTGAAGGTCTCGGTTGAAGGTAGTGAAAGCATAGAAGTAATTTTGAGTGTAATCATTGGACCAAAAGCATTGTCACTGGGAAATCTCTAATACTGCTACAACGTTGCTCAAGTGTAAAAAAAACACTAGTACACCGCCTTATGAGGCAAACGAGCACCCTGAGGTCAAGCTGGAGAAATATCACAGGAGAGAGCAGAGGTTGGATGAAGCTAACTATCCAGGGGTGGAGGTAAAAGATCAGGTCAGGTCAGGGAGGGGCTAGAAAGGGGAAACATTTTTAATATAAAAATTGTGGTTGACGTGAGTGGTGAGTCTACAGACCTCAGATTATTATTATAATCAAAACTAAGGGTGGTATAGCTACAGACCTCAGAGACCCAAAAACATCACTACTGCAAGGGGTTAGTAGTAATCCGTGCAGTGGATGCAGCAAGGTTTATGTTGCAGAGACTCTGATTTTCACTTTCCTTCAAGAACGAACACACACACACACACACACACACACACACACACACACACTATACAACAGGCCTAGTGTCTAATCGACATGTGCCTAGGACAAAATGCTGCCTACCTACCTACCTACCTACCTACCTACCTACCTACCTACCTACCTAAGAACAGCATTTCGACATCTTAATAAGGAATCGTTCAGAACCCTGTACACTGTGTACGTTAGGCCCATACTGGAGTACGCAGCACCAGTTTGGAACCCACACCTAGCCAAGCACAAAGAAACTAGAGAAAGTACAAAGGTTTGCAACACGACTAGTCCCGAAGTTAAGGGGTATGTCCTACGAGGAGAGGTTAAGGGAAATCGACCTGACGACATTGGAGGACAGGAGAGTAAGGGGGGACATGATAACGACATATAAAATACTGAGAGGAATTGACAAGGTTGACAGACAGAATTTTCCAGAGATGGGACACAGCAACAAGGGGTCACAACTAGAAGTTGAAGACTCGGATGAATCACAGGGATGTTAGGAAGTATTTCTTCAGTCACAGAGTGGTCAGGAAGTGGAATAGCTTGGGAAGCGATGTAGTGGAGGCAGGATCCATTCATAGCTTTAAGAAGAGGTATGATAGAGAGAGAGACTCAGTAGCGGCCAGTGAATAGGCGGGGCCAGGAGCTATGACTCGACCCCTGCAACCACAACTAGGTGAGTACACACACACGTGTGCAGTATGGATGATGCCAACAAAACGTGCAGTGTCCACCTCAGCTGTCATGACTGGGCAGCGGTGCAACAACTGGTTCAGGACAAAACCAAATACTATGCATGATCCTGAGACAGCCACCATTCATCATACTGATACTTATTGAGCAGGATAATGACATGTACATACTTGCTGGACCCCATTGCTTACATCTACAATTCCTAAAAGTTACTCGTCCCTGTCCCTTTAGCTTTCTGACCTCACATTTCCCAGGACCCACCTCCCTGACCTACCCATGGAGGTGTTCGTGTGTTCTGTAAGGTGGTGAATCTTTTTTTATATACGTGATGAAATCCAGCTCTGGATACGTTGGTCGTTGCACGTTCTGAGAAAGGTATCCCCCTGTATTGCATAACCCAAGCTTCCTGTACCTCAGTGCACAAACAAAAAAAGTGTAGAGTATAGCATAAGTTTTTAATGCAGTTTCAAAGCGAATTGAAATGTATTAGCAAGTTATCACATGGAAATTGATATCAAGATTTCAATGAAAAGGGCAAATTAGGACATACACAGCCCAAAAGTAATTCAAACCTTTCACTAAGAAACATCAGCTTTAAAGCCAAACCGAAGAGGAATTTTCTGATTGTCTCGAAGACAATATTCTAAAATGCACCAGCACCGTAAATTTTAAGCCACTCACAAGTTTCATACCTTGAAGAGTTCGGAGTGTCTACTCCCGGAGCCCGGCCTCGTCTGGTGCTAGCCTGGTCAACCAGGCTGTTGCTGCTGGTGGCCTACTGCACCACCTATCCATCACAGCCTGGTTGATCTGACACCTGGTGAAGATACTTGTCCAGTTTACTCTTGTAGACTTATACACTTGTCCCAGCAGTGTTTCTGATATCTTCTGGCTTTATCAAGTTAACAGCATTGAAGAGTTGACTCCAGTTGAATCAAACACTGAAATTATCGCATGAAAAGCATTATGTAAATTTTCCCCAGTCTCATTTAAAATGCAAATTGAGACCTACACAGTCTAAAATCAATACTGTGTTTAAGGTTTAGGCAGAAAAATAAGTAGTAAGTAATTTAGCAAGCTAATTTGATTTATATCTTCATTTTTACAAGTACATGTACAAGGTATACAGGCCTACCTGGAGTCTACCTGGAGGGCATTCCGGGGATCGACGTCCCCGCGGCCCGGTCTATGACCAGGCCTCCCGGTGGATCAGGGCCTGATCAACGAGGCTGTTACTGTTGGCTGCACGTAGTCCAACGTACGAACCACAGCCCGGCTGATCTGGCACTGACTTTAGGTATCTGTCCAGCTCCCTCTTGAAGGCAACCAGAGGTCTACTGGTGGGAAGCTGTTGAACAGTCTTGGGCCCCGGACACTTAGTGTTTTCTCTTAGTGTACCAGTGGCGCCCCTACTTTTCACTGGGGGTACGTTGCACCGTCTGCCAAGTCTTTTGCTTTCGTATGGAGTGATTTCTGTGTGCATATTAAGGACCAGTCCCTCCAGAATCTTCCAGGTGTAGATTATGATATATCTCTCTCGCCTGCGCTCCAGTGAATATAAGTCTAGTGCTCCCAGGCGTTCCCAGTAGTTAAGGTGTTTGATGGAACTTATACGTGCAGTAAAGGTTCTCTGTACATTCTCTAGATCTGCAATTTCACCTGCCTTGAATGGGGATGTTAATGTACAGCAGTATTCTAGCCTCAGAGAACAAGTGATTTAAAAAGGATCATCATTGGCTTGGCATCTCTTGTCTTGAATGTTCTCATTATCCATCCTATCAGTTTCCTCGCAGATGTAATAGTGGCATTGTTGTGGTCCTTGAAGGTGAGGTCTTCGGACATTACCACACCCAGGTCCTTCACATTACTTTTCCGCTCTATTGTGTGATTAGAGTTTGTAATATACTCAGTCCTAGCTATTATTTCCTCCAGTTTTCCATAACGGAGTAGTTGGAATTTGTCTTCATTGAACATCATATTGTTCTCTGTTGCCCATTGGAAAATTTGGTTTATATCTTCTTGGAGATTTGCCGTGTCCTCAATGGATGACACTCTCATGCAGATCCTAGTATCATCTGCAAAGGATGACACAGTGCTGTGGTTTACATCTGTCTATGTCTGATATGAGAATGAGGAACAGGACAGGTGCGAGTACTGTGCCTTGTGGGACAGAGCTCTTCACAATGGCAGCATCCGATTTAACTCTGTTTACCACTACTCTTTGTGTTCGATTGGTTAGGAAATTGAAGATCCATCTGCCTACTTTGCCAGTTATACCTTTAGCACGCATTTTGTGTGATATTACACCATGATCGCACTTGTCAAAGGCTTTTGCAAAATCTGTGTATACTACATCTGCATTCTGCTTGTTTTCCAGAGCATCTAAGACCATATCATAGTGGTCTAGCAGTTGCGAGAGGCAGGAGCGACCTGCTCTGAAACCATGTTGCCCTGGGTTGTGTAATTTTTGGGAGTCCAGGTGGTTTGCTATCCTGCTTCTTAGAACTCTTTCAAAGATTTTTATGATATGGGACGTTAAGACTATTGGTTTATAGTTCTTAGCTACTGCTTTGCTGCCACCTTTATGGAGTGGGCTATATCCGTTGTTTTTGTGACTTGGAATCTCGCCTGTGTCTAAGCTCCTTCTCCATAGTATACTTAGGGCCTGTGAGAGGGGTTTCTTGCAGTTCTTAATGAACACAGAGTTCCACGAGTCTGGGCCTGGGGCTGAGTGCATGGGCATTTGTCGATGGCTTTCTCAAAGTCTAGAGGAGTTAGGGTTATGTCAGAAATTTGGCATACATTGGCAGGGTTTTGAGGCTCATTCATGGAAAAATTGTTTGGATTGTCTATCTTTAGACGGATTAGTGGTTCGCTGAACACAAGAGTCATATTGAGATTTCGTATCTCACCATTTCTTTGTTGTCATCTGTGTAAGATCCGCGTCTGAGCAGGGGCCCTATACTAGAAGTGGTTTTTGCCTTGTTTTTGGTATATGAAAAGAAATATTTCGAATTTCTTTCAATTTCACTAATCGCTTTTAGTTCCTCTTAGATCTCCTGGATCCTTACGAGTCCTTTAATTTCAGCTCAATATTTTCCACTTTCCTGGTTAGCGCTTTCTTCCGTGACTCAGATAGTCCGGCATTCTTGAGGAGCTCAGTGATTCTTTCATCTTTCCTGTATAGGAGCTCTTCTCTCTCTCTCCTGTTTACTTCTCTTCTTTTTCGTTGAGGAATATGCCTTGAACATACTTCAGCTACCAGGATGTTGATCTTTTCAAGGCACTGGTTTGGGTCCATGTAATTCAAGATATCTTCCCAACATGATTCATTTAGGGCATAGTTTACCAGATCCTAGTTGATGTTCTTGTTGTTGAAGTTGAATTTGGTAAAGGTACCCTCATAGCTATATGCGTTTTGCTGATCAGGACTCCTGTTCATGTACGTCTGGACTTCGATTGATTGTGATTAGAATTTGTTGTTTTTGATATTATGTTTTTACCAGGTCCTCATTATTTGTGAATATAAGGTCTAGTGTGTTCTCTAGTCTCGTTGGTCCACTATCTGCTGACTTAGGGTGTTTTTGGAAATTCAAACAGCTCATGTGTGTGACTTTCATCTGAGGGTGCCTCCAGGGATTATTTCTGCTACAACATTATTTGCTATATTCTTCCATTTTTTATTTCTTAGACTGAAGTTACCAAGCAGCAAGATGTTTGGGGCTGGAAGGTTTTCCAGACAGGAGCTTTTTGATAGTTGTTCTTTGAACTGTTGGGAATTGCATCTGGTGGCATATACAAGTACAATGACTGGGTTTTGGTCCTCGATTTTTATTGTCAGAACTTCAACTACATCTTTGTGGTGTTCAATATCTCTGTGCAAATGAGCGACTCTTTTACCCAACAGGCCAAGCCCCCTTGTTGCCTGTTCTTTCTGTCGCATCTGAAAAGTGCCCAGGTATCCATATTTCACTGTAAAGTAATCTTTTGCGGGGTCTCTGTGAAGGCTGCAAACACTGGATTTTACTCCCAGAAGTCCACTAATGAAAGGGAATTTTGTTGTTGGTAGATGGCTTAAGGCCCTGTATATTAGCAAATAAATGAGGTTGTGTTGCATGTTTGTTTGGGGGATTTCATTGTTGGCATCGAGTTGTGAGTGGGGGCCACTGGTTGTGCCTCCAGTCTAACAAGGCTCCAAGGTGGTGGACTAATTTGGTTACCTCTTTCCATTTTTTCTAGTTTCTTACCACTAAAAATACTTTGGGTGGGGTTTTCTTTTTCCTAACTACTATGGTTTGTTGTTTTGTATGTGCCTCCTGGTTCATTTTAGGTGGTATGCAGAGCAATTTGTATTGTAACATTGTTTTTCAAAGATTGAAGAATTACACATCTCAGGGTGGAAGAATTTCGGAGGTAGAACGACACCTTTTAGACAGGAGGTCGCGGCAGTTTTGGGATGCTCGAAGTTGCATGCCCCATTGTTTCCCTGATATTCCGTGTTTACAGATGCCCCAAACGTAGTATTTGCACCATTTTGTTTTTGGCTGGGTACAAATCGTGGGATGTATTCCTAGCCCGGCAAAATCCTAGATCTGCACCACATTCCACCACAGTCAAAACCCGAGACACCACCATCTGATGACATGGGGGGGCATTTTCCGGGACATATTACTGGTTTCTTGTTATGGGAGCATTTCGACCCAGGTTGTTTTGTCCCAGGATGCGACCCACACCAGCCCCACTAACACCCGGGTACCCATTTTACTGATGGGGAACAAAAGCCAATCAGTGTAAAGAAACACGCCCAATGTTTCTACCCTCCAAAGGGATCGAACCTGACATCGTGTGAAGGGGAGAACTTTGGATGTTTTACATGCCCCAAAATTTTTTACAATAGTTTCGAGAACAAAAAAATTTTTAAAAAACCCCGTCTCCCTACTGGGGTAGGGTGTCCCATCGAAGAACAAACCATTTTCATTGCCACCATTTCGTGTTGCACAAGTGCACTGACAACACTGTTCAGATGACCCCCCAAAAACCCGCATCCCCACCCCCCCTTCAGAGTGCAATCTATTTACCACCTCCACGTGGTAAGTGAAACAAAAAAAAAAATCTGGTACCGCCTTATGAGGCAAACAAGCACCCTGAGGTCAAGCTGGAGAAAGATCACAAGAGAGCAGAGGGTTCATAAAGCCAACCATCCAGGGTGGAGGTAAAGATCAGGTTAACCAGTTTCCCAGAATCCTTTCATAAATGTTTCCTTGTTCAGCTCCAGAACGTCATATGTTCTCCACCTAACATGCTCACGCAGGTCTTTGGATGTCCTAACCCTTAATACTCAAAACCCCTTTACCCCCTCCCTCCAATTTTTTTGGACGACCCCTACCCTCCCTTCCACCCCAGATTTATATTCCTAGTAAAGTTATTTTTCTCCCCAAACTTCAAAACCACCAACAAGCCTCCCAGCCATCTGAATAATAGTTTTGTTAACTCCTAATCTCCAAGCTCACATTTTTTTTTAATAATCACACCACACATTGCCCTCAAACATGATTTCTCCACCATCCAGCTTCCTCCTTGCTATAACATTCAAAACTCTTTCTTCACACCCATACAACAGTGTTGGAATCACTATGGTATATTTTCCTTTTTGCCTCTATGGATAAAGTTCTTTGTCTCCATAGATGTCTCAATGTACCACTAACCTTTTTCCTTCGTCAGTTGATGGTTCACATTTCTCTCGTAGAACCATCTACCAACAAGTCCACTCCAAATATCTAAACACGTTCACCTCCTCCACTACCTTCAATCTAATATTTAATCTCTCGTTTTATGTATTTTTTTTTCAGTCTAATATGTCCCCAACACCCTAGGTTCACTTATTTTGTAACCCCATCTACAAATGTTTAAGAAAACATCGGGACATCACATATTCATGTCTAAGACCTTATACTGGGAAAATAATTTCCTCTCCTACATACCCTAACCTGAGCCTGGCTATCCACATGAAAGGTCTTTACTTCTTTAAATAACCTACCACCTATCATATATTTGCAACATCTGCCACATTCTTCCTATCCACCCTAGCCTTCTTTTCTCAACTCATAAATATAATGAAAAGTATCTTACCTTAATCCAAGTATTGTTCATTAGGTCCTTTAATGCAAACACTGTCTACACACCCCGTACCCTCTAAAACCTTGTTCTTCTGCAGTCCTATTCTCTGTTCTACCCATAATCCTTTCAATAATAGCTTTCCATATACTTTACCCGTTATACTCAACAGTCTTATTCTATAATTCTTACACCTTTTCATCTAAAACACTATCCCGCCTGTTTTTAATGTTTCTTTAACCCATCTCCCCCAGCTATTTTAACCCTTTTCATTCACTCTACCTCATGTCCTCTCCCCAACTAACATTTGGTTCTTCCTCCTAATGGGTTTTTTATACCTCTTGTGCCTAGTAAAAAATTACTTTTCAAATTAAACAAATAAAAATATTCCCTTTCATCTTCCCAGTATCTGCTTTTTTTCCAAAATTTGATGGCCCCCTTTTGATTAAACTGTTAAATCTATATCCCCCCTTAGGCTTTCTAAACTTCTTGATGTCACCCCAAAATTTTTTTTTTCTCGGGAAAAATTTATTGATAAAACCTCTCCCCTTTTCCTTTAATTTTTTCTTTTGCAGTCATCACTGTTTTAACCTCTTTTATTCTTCATGCCCCCTTTCCTCCGTATATCAATTCTACATTGTAAAACTTTCATATCCCAAATTTTTTTTCCCCTTTTACCACCCTCTTTACCTCGTTCCACCAATTGTTTCTCTTCTTTCTATACCCACAAACTTTTTCACACTTTAACACTCATTCTAAAATCTACCCCATACTCCCCCTCGACCCCATTACCTATCTTTCTCGCTCCCTTTTTACCCAATAGTTTCTTATATCCCCCCCTTCCTTTTTTTCCCAAAAGATAATTTTTTTTGTACTCTCCCTTTTTCCCTCCTGTAGCCCACTAAATAATGATCTGATTTTTTCCGCCCCCCTTTAACAGCATGATCACCGGGGGTCCCCCTTTTAACTGCTTTATCACGCTCTGTATCGTATCTTGTATTTTTTTCCCCAAATAGCTGGGGTTACAGGACCCCGTTATCTTTTACTCTAGCGTTTAAAAAGCCCCCCACACCCTTTTCAAGATTTTCCCCCCACTTTATTTTTTGGTCCCCACAATTTTTTCCCCCCTCTTATTCCAAAACTCCGTAAACACTTAACCCCCCCAAAAATCTCTTACTTCTTTCCCCCAGGTATAACCCCCACTCACCACTTCTCACCCCCCAACCCTTTTTTAATCCATATAATTTTTGAATTTGTACATTTATTTTCCCCTCTTTCCATAAAATCATTTAATATTACCGCTACTCTCTTCTTAACTTTATTCTCTCAGATACATCTGATCTAACCCCTTTTTACTTTTTTACTGCAATTATACTCCTACTTCCTTTTGCTTTTTTCCCCGTTTACAGCTAGGTCATCCATTTTTTTTGATATTCATAACATTCGAATTTTAGTTTGTTCTTCAATCCATATACACCCCCAATTCAAACAACCTACTTTTAAAATTTTTCCTTTCCCCAGTTATTAATTTGTACAAGATGTTACGGGCACAAAAAGGGGTATATTTGTATGTTAACGGGGTTAAGCCAAAATTTTTTTTTTTTCCCCGGGAAAAAAATTTCCCCCGGTTATTTCACAGAAACCAGTTTAATATAACTGGTATTTAAAAATTTTTACAAAACCCAAAAAAATCTCATGTCATTGCAAAGAATCTAAAAAAATTTTTCCCCCTACACAGCCTAAATTAAAAAAAAGTGTCATCAGTTTCATAAGTTGTTTCAGCCACATAATGATGCCTTCCAATTTTTTTTTTTTAATTAGGGAGGGGGCACTGAATCTGTAAAATCGTAACAACAGGAAATGAGGGGAAAATTCGGAATCGATTCAAACAAGGGTAAGATAATTTAAAAGTTTTTGGGGAAAAAGAGCCCTTCAGCATCAAGACAATCACCCTTAAGACTTACTCCAGTTATTTAAAAAAAAATAATGCTGTATCATTTCGATACTAAAATTGGCAAACAGTACCCCCACGTTCCACTAACAACAACAAAAAAACAACAACACAAAAGTTGGGGTTTTGAAATTGATCCCCTTTTTTTTTTAACTTCGTGGAAATAAAAAAATTAAGGTTCTATGTAAAATTTGAATAGAGGAAATTGCACCCTTTTTTAAAGTTTTACAAACCTTTTCCTAATATTATTGACCAGGGTTGAAAATTTAAACAGATTTGATAAGGGGGTTGTGAAGTCATTATAAAGGGGGAAACCTCTAGGAAATTAGTGGAAGACGAGAACACTGTACCTAACCAGGTGTCATCTCTGGCATAAAGTCCTTAAGATGCGCCTCAGTTTCCTTGTCTCCCCAAAATCATGTTTATTTTTTCCCCCTAATCTTTTCCTTTTTTTATAATTACTATCTTTTTCTTTGTCTACTTTTGTAAGGGGGGAAATCTTAAGATCTTTCCTTAATTCCCTTTTTTTAAATTAACAAATCTTTTTTGGGAATTAATGTTGCAGAGGTCTGACCTTCCCCCAAAACCCCTGCAACACAGATTTTCCCAATATTCCGAGTTTTTTTAATTTTTGCAGGAAGGGGGCCCGCCAAAAACACCTTTTTTGGTTTTTGTTTTCGTTGGCTTCAAATTGAGCTTTTTTTTGTTCCCCCCGCCGGGGGTTGTCACTGGCGGATGACGGTCACCGGAATCTGCTGGCTAGTGGAACAATGGATAATTGAAAGCCAACGAAAAGTAAACCAAAATGGGTGCTGTATATGGGAACTCTTTTTTTTTGATATATTTACCCACACAGAAACTAAACTTCAAGATTATTTTGTCCATAAGATTCATCTGTCATCACTGTAAATATTGAAAACCCTTTGGAAAGGTAGACAAAATATTTAGCGAAATAAAAAAAAAACTTTGGAAGGAGGAGGAGGAAAAGGAAGGAAGGAAGGAAGGGGAAGGAAGGGGGAGGGAGGGAAGGAGGGAGGGAAGGAGGGAGGGAAGGAAGGAAGGAAGGGAAGGAGGAGTGAGGGTCTTGGGGGACCACATCACAAGCATCAGAAGCCAGTTTAAAATTAACCGCTACAACGCCTCAGCCCCGTCACTAATTATCGTGAAACAGCCAAGAAGCACCACTACACCTTGCTATACTATCAAGAAGACCACTACACCTTGCCATACTATCAAGAAGCACCACTACACCTTGCCAACTATCAAAAGCCCCCCCTACACCTTGCTATACTATCAAGAAGCACCACTACACCTTGCCATACTATCAAGAAGCACCACTACACCTTGCTATACTATCAAAAAACACCACTAAACCTTGCTATACTATCAAGAAGACCAATACACCTTGCTATCTATCAAGAAGCACCACTACACCTTGCTATACTATCAAGAAGCACCACTACACCTTGCTATCTATCAAGAAGACCACTACACCTTGCTATACTATCAAGAAGCACCACACACCTTGCTATACTATCGAAGCACCACTACACCTTGCTATACTATCAAGAAGCACCACTACACCTTGCTATACTATCAAGAAGCACCACTACACCTTGCTATACTATCCCCAAAAGCACCACTACACCTTTTTATACCATTAAGAAGCACCACTACACCTTGCCATACTATCAAGAAGCACCACTACACCTTGCCATACCATCAAAAAACACCACTACACCTTTTTATACTATCAAGAAAAACCACTACACCTTGCTATACTTGAAGCACCACTACACCTTGCTATACTATCAAGAAGCACCAACACCTTGCTATACTATCAAAAAAACACCATTACACCTTTTTATACTATAAGAAGCACCCACTACACCTTTCTACACTAAACAGGTGCCTCGAGGAGTTAATTGGGGGAGGTACTTTC
>WNWK01034330.1:0-20506 GCA_009830355.1 Cherax destructor | reverse complement strand
TTTTCCACACTACTTCTTCACTACTTTCTTCCTATTATTACTTTTTTCATAACTACCTTTTTTCCACACTCCACTCTTCTTTTCACACCACTTCTTCCACACCACTTTTCCACACCACTTTTTCACACCACTTCCACATACTTCTTACACTCACTTCCACTACTTTTTCCAACCTATTTTTCCACTCCACTTTTCCATACTTTTTCCATTACTACTTTTCCACTTTTTCACTTTTTCCACACTACTTCTTTCACTCCACTTTTCCACACTACTTTTTCCATCTCTTTCTTCACTCCACTTCTTTCAACTATTCTTTTCCACACATTTTTCCCCCTCATTTTTCCCACACTTCTTCCACTCCACTTTTCATCACTTCCACTTCTTCCACTTCACTTCTTCCACACCACTTTTCCACTCACTTCTTCCACTCCACTTTTCCACACTACTTTCCACACTACTTCTTCCATCCACTTCTTCCACTACTCATTTTCCACTACTTTTTTCCACTTCACTTTCCACTCACTTCTTCACACCACTTCCTTCCACTACACTTTTTCCACACTTACTTCCACACACTTTTCCACCCACTTCCTTCACACCACTTCTTCACACTACTTCTTTCCACACTACTTCCTTCCATCCATTTCTTTCCACTCACTTCTTTCCACACTACTTCTTTCCACACACTTTCCACCTTTTCCACACTCACTTCTTCACACCACTTTTCCACACTACTTCTTCCACACACTTCTTCCACACTTCTTCCACACTCTTCATTTCCACCACTTCCTTTCACACCACTTCCTTCCACACCACTTCCTTCCACACCACTTTTCCACTCCACTTTCCACACCACTTCCTTCCACTCCACTTCCTTCCACTCACTTCTTCCACACTCACTTCTTCCACTCACTCTCTTCCACACTCACTTCCTTCCACTCCACTTCCTTCCACTCCACTTCCTTCCACACCACTTCCTTCCACACCACTTCCTTCCACTCCACTTCCTTCCACACCACTTCCTTCCACACCACTTCCTTCCACACCACTTCCTTCCACACCACTTCCTTCCACTCCACTTCCTTCCACTCCACTTCCTTCCACACCACTTCCTTCCACACCACTTCCTTCCACACCACTTCCTTCCACACACTTCTTCCCACTCCCTTTTCCACTCCACTTCCTTCCACACCACTTCCTTCCACACCACTTCCTTCCACACCACTTCCTTCCACACCACTTCCTTCCACACCACTTCCTTCCACTCCACTTCCTTTCACTCCACTTCCTTCCACACCACTTCCTTCCACTCCACTTCCTCAACACATTCCAAATGACATTGCGTATTTATCGCACAGCACCACTTCTGCTGATGCCACAGCACCACTTCTGCTGCCGCCACAGCACCACTTCTGTTGCCGCCACAGCACCACTTCTGCTGCCGCCACAGCACCACTTCTGCTGCCGCCACAGCACCACTTCTGCTGCCGCCACAGCACCCACTTCTGCTGCTGCCACAGCACCACTTGCTGCCGCCACAGCACCACTTCTGCTGCTGCCACAGCACCACTTCTGCTCGCCACCCCAGCACCACTTCTGCTGCTGCCACAGCACCACTTCTGCTGCCTTGCCACAGCACCACTTCTGCTGCCGCCACAGCACCACTTCTGCTGCCGCCACAGCACCACTTCTGCTCCAGCCACAGCACCACTTCTGCTGCCGCTACAGCACCACTTCTGCTGCCGCCATAGCACCACTTCTGGGGCCGCCACAGCACCACTTCTGCTGCCGCCACAGCACCACTTCTGCTGCCGCCACAGCACCACTTCTGCTGCCGCCACAGCACCACTTCTGCTGCCGCCACAGCACCACTTCTGCTGCCGCTACAGCACCACTTCTGCTGCCGCCACAGCACCACTTCTGCTGCCGCCACAGCACCACTTCTGCTGCCGTAACAGCTGCCACAATCCAAGGCAAACCCACAAATTTCCTCTGAATTATTAGTCTTAAAGTCAGTCTCAACAGTCTATTAAGTTCATGCATTCCCGACTCACTCATCAAATTCTATCCTATTGTCCATGAAGTCAACCCCTCAATACAACAATGCGTCATCCGTCAACCCCATACCCTCTCTCCCTATTCTTACCCCCACTGTTTAACCCCCCTCAATCACTTGCACACATACATTACCTTGTTCTTTAACTTCCCCTCCCACAATAATCCTCCCACTGACATTACACTTAAACATGAAGAAACCCCCGCCCCTCCAGGTGTCAAGCCATTTCCTGCATCCCACTCACCCACCCAATAGCACCTGCAAATTCATTTCTCTATACTCACTAGAGAACAAGTCTTCATATCTTCTCCCATACGCCCACCTATTCCTATTTCTAGTTCTAAGCATAGTCGCAGCTGTTGCCCTAATGCGTTCTCGTGCCCCCACCTCTCTTACCCTCCATGACTCACACACAAAATCAACCATTACATACATTAAAGCCCTTCTCGTGCTCTGCCCAACTCCACCCAAATCCAAACTTATAGCCCGTAAGACCCCTATCCCTCCCCCCCCCCATCCTTCGCCAAACACCACCCATCCATTCCCTCACCAGTCATAAACTTTCACAAAAATAAATCGCATGCATTCCAGTCTCCTGATAACCACACCTTTCACATCTTCCATCCCTTATGATGCCCATTTTGAATAAACCTCATTTGATGCAACCACCATGCAAAACCTATACATTATTCCCTATCCTCGATCTCAACTTTAATCCTTTAAACCCTTTCCAAACATGAAACCAATCATACATAGGATATTCACTCACACCTTCGATAACATTCCTACCCCATCCCATTATTTCAATCTCACTTGCAGTCCATTTATGAGAAGTCTTCACTACTATCATTTGCCGCAAAATATCCCAATCCAGCTGTAAATCCTCTCCCACATCTACCCAGATCTTTGCCATCATACTTATTTCCTCGCTATGCTCCCCAACGTACAACACATCTTTTAACATACAAACTGAATAATCGTCTCTCCAACGCAATCAGCCCCAGGCCTCCCCTATCCACCCTGTTCCTAACTATTGCCTTCCTCAGCCATGGCCGACCGTACGCCCAAATGTATCTCATAACTCTCACCTCAAGTCTTCTAATATCTGATTGCAACAATGGAAAAACCACTGCTACGTGCCAAAGTTTACTATACACAAGTATGTTTACCGCCACTACCCTTTGTTGCAACGTAAGATCTCTTGGCCTCCACCCTTTTATCCTACTTAATGCCTTTTGCACCACTTTCTCTGAATTAACTCTACGGGAATCACTTACAGTATTTAAATATGTTACTCCACATATCTGAATTTCATCAACTATCATCCACCCATGCCTTTCCCCCATGACCCCCCCACCCATCCACCCACCTCCAATAACTTTGATTTGGCACAATTCACTCTCATACCAGTATTTTACACTTCTATTTTACATCCCACAGTACGTAATCCCTCCTCACTATTTACAAGCACAGTCGTGTCATCTACATACCCTATGATTTGTTGCACCCCACCTCTATGTAATATATGGTCATTTCTCTCGCTCTCTATGCCCAACCCTACCAGTCTATAGAACGGATCCTGCATACACGCAAATAAACACTGCGACAGTGGACATCCCTGTCGCAAACCTCTGTCCATACTTATTCTTTCTCCCATTCTACCATTCACACATACTTTCACACCTGCCTCCCTATACACAGTCTCTACCCATTCCACTACATCCTCTCCAAAACCCTGTCTCCTCATGATCTCATACAATGTCCCCCTTTCAACACTATCATATGCTCTTTGCCAATCAATTGCTAAGACCCCTCCCTCAGTCCCATCCTCTATAAATTCTATAATGCTTTCATGTCCTTGTATCATGCTTCTCCCCGGTATTCCACACTGCCCCTCCTCTATGACTCCACCCAATACTTTTTGTAATCAGCATTCATTAACGCCAATGGCCTAAAGTTATTCAAGGTTTCCTTCTTGCCTCTTTTCCGGACTAAAACCACCACCCCAGTGCCCTATCCCTATACGACCCTCCCCTTTCATTATATTGAACAATGAAACTAAGCATTCCTTTAGAGCCCCCCAATGTACCTTATAAAATTCATTAATTATACCATCTAACCCAGAAGCCTTTCCTTCACTTAAACCATTCACATCCTCCCATACTTCCTCTTCACTAACAGGTCCTTCCATACTTGCTCTATCGCCATCCCCCACCCTTTTCACTATCCCGTCACTCACCCGTCCACAACCCCAATACTTCTTAAACCATTTATCCCCATATATACTTATTGCCTCTGTAGTACATAATCTCTGCCCCCTAACATATCCACCTATATCTTCCCCTACTTCCACAACTGAAATTGTCATCCCTTCCCTTTTTTTCTGCACTTATTTAACACATATTTTGAAGGTCTACTCCTCATAAAACGTCATCTATCCCTGCTTGCATACGACAGGCATCAAAACGCTCATTCCGAATAATACACAACTTATCCTTTAAAACCCGAATTTCCTTCAAAGCAAACGTTCCCTGTCTCCCATAACACTCACCCAATAATCCCTCCACGTATTTCTGCAAAACATAAGACCAGCACACCTCCTCCCTGCCCAACCTCTTATAGAACCCCTAAATTCCTTCTTTAGCTACTTTTTCCCACCAATTCAAAAAAGCCTCACTATCTTCCTTCAGTTTTTCCCTGCCCCCAAATCTCCCTTCACCAATGTACAAAAGATTCTCGTTGGCCCTTCACAAGCAACAATTTACCATTTAATTTACAATACCCCTTAAACCATTTTACCGCCCCTTCCCATGTTGCTTCCACCATAACTCCTCTATGATCCGAAAATCTGTACACATACGACATGTCCTCCTTTGCCCTGGGTACGTGACATACACTTGCGTCCTGAAGTCCGGAATTACAACATACGACGGGATAGGACGCCTGATGGTCCTTTTCAGCGAATAAGAGCCTTCTAGGAGGCCCTCAAAGGGCCCCTCTCTCCATTTGCCCACATTTGTTGCATGTACGATGCCGTAATCCTTGAAGACGTCCATTAAATCAACCGTTCCCGCTTCAAATGGGACATTACGCACTCTAATCTACATGTAAGAGCGCGAAACGTCCCTCAGTCGCACCTCCATACTGCTGTTCACTGCGTAGACTTTATCTTGATAGGTGTCAACCAAGCGCTCGTACTACTGAGTCGATGACAACTTGATAAACACCCTGCTCATTCCATTTAGAGCCACTCCATACAGGTCTCCGATGTCTATATGATAAATATCCTGCAGAATGCGTTGCAACATCGTGGACACCGTTTCAGGCAGCAAATTCCCCTTCACCAACTCCAAACACACTGTGTTTATATGGCGTCTGCCGGATGCCGCCATGTTGTGGAAAATATAAGTGCTACCACTTGCCACCAGAAGGCAGAGCACCACGTCCGCACAGTAAGAAGGCTGCGCGTGGAATGATTCCCAGTTACCTCAGAACCTTATGCTGATTCCCAGTTTTCTCTGAACCTTATGCTGATTTCCAGTTACCTCTGAACCTTATGCTGATTCCCAGTTACCTCTGAACCTTATCCTGATTTGCAGTTACCTCTGAACCTTATGCTAATTCCCAGTTACCTCTGAACCTTATGTTGATTCCCAGTTACCTCTGAACCTTATGCTGATTCCCAGTTACCTCTGAACTTATGCTGATTCCCAGTTACTTCTGAACCTTATTCTGATTCCCAGTTACCTCTGAACCTTATCCCGGTATGTGTCACGAGAACAACACATGTAGCAGCTAGATGAACTACGGTTGGTTCGCTACCCAAGGAGGGCATCCCCGTATTCCACAACCCCTCTGCCTCAGTGCACGAGACTGGAATAGTGCAGTGTGTGGCATGAGTTGTACATCAGCGTTCAAGATCTCATATGTCATTATATGGAAAAAATACACAAGCACATTGTTAGAAGTTGTTCAAAAGCTGCTTTATCACGTGACCAGCATGAGAAGGTTCAAGCTAATCAGATACAAGACTCAAAAATTATTTCATGAAATGCAGTATTTCAATTTTTCAAATTTCTTGAAAAAAAAACATGGACCTACTCAGGCCAGAATCAATCCAGATGTTTCTCTAAGTATGAATACCTACTGTTGAGATACAGTTAATAAAAAGAAAGAAAATCAAGCAAATAAATAAGCAAGCACGTTAGTAAGCTTTAGGTACATAATTCACAATGATTTTTCTAGAACACAGATGTTATGAGCACATGAAGGAACATTAATTTAAGTTAGGCTAAGATAAGCCAAGTGAAGCACTGATTTATTTCTGATCTAGTGAAACATTATCTAATTATTACCCAGAAACCACGTTGACTGATAAGAGTGGCAGCTGATAAAGTAACATGCAGGACACTTTAACATGCAGGACACTAACATTTAGGACAGATAACATGTTTGAAAGATTAACATGCATGAATGTTTAACATGACAGACTGTTTAACATGCTGGAGGGTTTAACATGTTTGTTGGTTTAAGATGCTATCGTGTATTTCAACTAACTATGGTGAACGGAAACTAACTGTGGTGTGTTTAAATTAGCTTTGGTGTATTTATTGGAACGATTTTTTTAAACTTGACTGGAATGGTCTCGCTGTTGGAACATGTCAGTCAGTATATTGAGGACTGACTGGAATCTAGATCACTGTTAGAGGTATATCATTGACAAGCTTATTGACAAGTTAAGAATTCCTAACTTTATTGACAGGCTAAGAGCTGTTCCCTGCCTTTTTTTATTTTTATGGGATATACAAGTTGGAGCCATCTGTGGGCCAGCATTTTCATTTGATCAACTGACTTTATCTCGTTGACATCATAATGCTGTACGAACATGTTCCAGACTCGAGTCATCCTGGGAATAAATGATCTCAGAAGAAGTGATGTTCTGGAGAAGGTTACAGTCAGAGTGAAGTTGCTGCTTGCTGCCCGTCTTGTGGTGTAGAAGCTCACTTCTCGTTGTCCTCGGAGTGGAGACAAGTGTGGTACTTTGACAATGTTGGCCTTGTACAAAGCAGTAAGGCAGCTTGTATTAGGTCTGCTTTAAGAACCAAGTAAATTTTGCTCACACGGAGAAAAAAACAGATGTTGGAATTGAAGAGTAAATTATTTTAACAAGCTTGTAATAAAAAGTATATTTAATATCAGTAATGAATACATATTATCCAATGAGAATTATTTTTTTTTTATTTATTTTGTCTAGTAAAAACTATTCTTAAATTAAATTAAGAAGTTAAGTGGCGCTTCTTGTGAACTTCAGAAAAACTTGGTAAACTCTTATATTATATTGACATTTGAAGACTTTGTGGAATTACCGTTGATTGTCTTTGTCGCTCCCGCTCTGGTTAAAATATATATATATATATATATATATATATATATATATATATATATATATATATATATATATATATATATATCTGTCGTGCCAAATAGATAAAACTTGCGATTTTTGCATAAATAGCAACGCTCTTCTTGACGAATAAGACAAGCGAAAATTTGTGTATGCAATAATTTCAAAAAAAATCATTCTGAACCTAATGGAAAAAAAATATACTTCATTGTGTTTGTTTATTTTTAAATTACTGTAAACTTATCTAAAATATATTTAGTTGGATTAGGGTAAATTAAATTGCGTTTGTTATAATAAGGTTAGGTAAGTTTTCTAAGGTTCTTTTGGTACAAAATTATTAATTTTTACATTAACATAAATGAAAAAAATATATATATTTAAACGTACAAGAGAAAATTTTAGAAAGGACGTAATCTTAAATGAGTTCTTGCTAATTGACTAATTTTACCTATTCATCACGACATATACATATAAATATATATATATAAAAATTAGGGATTTCATTGTGCTTTTGGAAGATTCTGAACAGAAGTTGCAGAGGTTGGTGGACGAGTTAAGTAGGGTATGTAAAAAAAGGAAATTAAAAGTGAACATAGGAAAGAGGTAATTTAGATAACGAAAGATTATATCTCAGGTTGGAAGGAGGGAGTATGGAGGAGGTGAATGTATTCAAATATTTAGGAGTGGATGTGTCAGCAGATGGGTCTATGAAAGACGAGGTGAATCATAGAATTGATGAGGGGAAAAAAGATGAGTGGTGCACTGAGGAGTTTGTGGAGACAAAATACTTTATCCATGGAAGCAAAGAGGGGAATGTATGAGAATACAGTTATACTAACGCTCTTATATGGGTGTGAAGCATGGGTGGTGAATGTTGCAACAAGGAGAAGGCTGGAGGCAGTGGAGATGTCATGTCTGAGGTCAATGTGTGGTGTGAATATAATGCAGCGAATTTGTAGTTTGAAAATTAGGAGGAGGTGCGGGATTACCAAGACTATTATCCAGAGGGCTGAGGAGGGGTTGTTGAGGTGGTTCGGACATGTAGAGAGGAAGGAACAAAATAGAATGACTTGGAGGAAGTACAAATCTGCAGTGGAAAGAAGGCGGAGTAGGAGTCGTCCCAGGAAAGGAAGTTTTGTGTGCGAGGAGCTTAGACTTCCAGCAAGCATGCGTGAGCGTGTTAGAGAGGAAAAGCTTATATGACTTACCGTGCTGTTGGAGTGTGAGCAAAGTAACATTTATGAAGGGATTCAGGAAAACCGGTTAGCGGGATTTGAGTCCTGAAGGTGGGAGGGACAGTCTCTGCACTCTGAAGGAGGGGTGGAGATATATCACTGTCTTGCCTCTGGCAAGACAGTGATGGAGTGAGTGATGATGAAAGTGTTTCTTCTTTTTCGGGTCACCCTGCCGATGTGTTAAAAGTTTGAGAGATGTGCCAAAGTATCGGTATCTGCTGGTATCGGCCATTTTTTAATTATCGGTTAAAAATGGCCGATACTTTTAAAATATTATTATTACGTGTGCCTAAAAATACCAAAATTAACACTACATCACGATTGTGAGGATTACTCTCTCTCTCTCTCTCTCTCTCTCTCTCTCTCTCTCTCTCTCTCTCTCTCTCTCTCTCTCTCTCTCTCTCTCTCACACACACACACACATACATACACACGATAACAACATATAAAATACTGAGAGGAATCGACAAGGTGGATAGCGTTATCAGGAAGTGGAACAATCTAGAGAGTGATGTAGTGAAGGAAGGATCCATACACAGCTTTAAGAACAGATGCGATAAAGTTCATGGAGGAGGGAGAAAGTGGACCTAGTTGTGACCAGTGAAGAGGCAGAGCCAGGAACTGTGACTCGACCCCTGCAACCACAAATAGGTGAGGCGGGGCCAGGAGCTGAGTCTCGACCCCTGCAACCACAATTAGGTGAGTACACGAGACTGCAAGAAGGCCTTCTACACAGTTCCTCACAAGAGATTAGTGCAGAAGCTAGAGGATCAGGCACGTATAACAAGAAAGGCACTGCAATGGATCAGAAAATACTTGACAGGGAGGCAACGAGTCATGGTACGTGATGAGGTATCACAATATATGCCTGTGACGAGCGAGGTCCCACAGGGGTCAGTCCTAGGACCAGTGCTATATGGTATATGTGAATGGCATGATGGAAAGGATAGACTCAGAAGTGTCCCTGTTCGCAGATGATGTGAAGTTAATGAGGAGAATTAAATCAGATGAGGATCAGGCAGAACTACAAAGAGACCTGGACAGGCTGGACGCGTAATCCAGCAACTGGCTACTCGAATTTAACCCCGCCAAAGGCAAAGTCATGAAGATCGGGGAAGGGCAAAGAAGACCGCAGACAGAGTATAGGCTAGATGGCCAAAGACTGCAAACCTCATTCAAGAAGAAAGATCTTGGGGTGAGTATAATACCGACCACGTCTTCGGAAGCACACATCAACTAGATAACTGCTGCAGCATATGGGCGTCTGGCAAACCTGAGAATAGCGTTCCGATACCTCAGTAAGAAATCGTTCAAGACCGTGTACGTGAGGTCCATACTGGAGTATGCAGCACCAGTTTGGAACCCACACCTGGTCAAGCACGTCAAGAAATTAGAGAAAGTGCAAAGGTTTGCAACACGGCTAGTTTCAGAGCTAAGGGCAATGTCCTACGAAGGTTAAGGGAAATCTGCCTGACGACACTGGAGGACAGGAGGGTTAGGGAAGACATGATAACGATATATAAAATACTGCGAGGAATAGATAAGGTGCACAGAGACATGATGTTCCAGAGAGGGGACACAGAAACAAGGGGTCACAATTTGATGTTGAGGACTCAAATGAGTCATAGGGATGTTAGGAAGTATTTCTTCAGCCATAGAGTTGTCAGGAAGTGGAATAGTCTGGCAAGTGATGTAGTGGAGGCAGGAACCATACATAGCTTTAAGACGAGGTATGATAAAGCTCTTGGAGCAGGGAGAGAGAGGACCTAGCAGCGATCAGTGAAGAGGCGGGGCCAGGAGCTGAATCTCGACCCCTGCAACCACAAATAGGTGAGTACACACATATTCAACAGTCGTTTGTATAGGTTTTCATACAAGTTTCCGATGTGTTAATTATGGATATTTTAATGGAAATTATTAGCATAAGACAGAAATTAATACTGAACTGATTACTAGAATTTTATTTGTCTGCCACAGGAATTAATTAGGCTAGGTAAGGTTTGTCAGGAAACAGGACAAGTATTTCCTAACCCACTGTTGGAGCTTTTGGTCATCTGACCGAGACCTTCCACTGGCTTACCCCTCCACCACTTTAAAAATGATGGTCATAGTTATAGGTATTTTTTATTAATTAGTCTTGACGCTTCATCAGTCATTCCAGTAATTAGCGTGGACAAGAGGCCATCAGTACCGTAGTTGAGCTATAGCTCCTGGTCTCCTAATATAGTTGGAATACAGCTCCTAAACAATTGCAGGGTTTTGAGAAACAACTAGCAAGTTTCTAGCCTGGTCTAAGATTCACGGTGCTACGGTTATTGGATAACATTACTCACGAAATCGTAATGACACGATTGCAAACAAACCATACCACGGGTGGGGTTCGAACCCGCTGTCAGAGAGTCTCAAAACTCCAGACCGTCGCGTAAGCCACTGGGCCAGCTAGCTTCAATAAGATTCATCCAACTAGGTATATTTCTACACCATAGGAAGGTTAGCATAGGCACCACTGTGTCCACAAATGCAAGTTTTTACAGACGAATCTCCCGCTAGCATGGCCGTGACGAACTCTAGCTCAAGTCCCCTTAAAAAGCCGTCAACATTTGTGGACACAGTGGTGCCTATGCTAACCTTCCTATGGTGTAGAAATATACCTAGTTGGATGAATCTTATTGAAGCTAGCTGGCCCAGTGGCTTACGCGACGGTCTGGAGTTTTGAGACTCTCTGACCGCGGATTCGAACCCCACCCGTGGCATGGTTTAGATAACATTTTTGGGTCAGATACCGAAACGTCTTCGGTCTTTAATGGTCTCTTATGTTGTCTTGACGTTTCTTTAACATATTGATTTTCTTGTCTCTTTTTTACATTTTTATTTCTTTTCTTTTTTTTGTATTTTCTAATTCTCTTAACATTTTTTTATCTACTTTTTCATATTCTTTCATTCTTTTTTTTAACTTTACCCACTTTGTCTTTCTGTCTCTTGCTTTATTCTCTTCCCTCATTTTACATTTTCATCTGCCAAATTACTAGCTTTATCGAATTTCATTTTCACTCTTTTTTTTCAATCGTTTTCAATCCTCGTGTCTCATTTTCTGCACTTAATCCTTCTTTATTTTCTCTATTATTTTCATTTGCTCTCGTCTAGTTTATTTCTTCTACTGTTACTGTATTTTTAATTTACATTTTGTGTGTGCTCTTGGTCCTACGCCTGACTCTGCTCTCTGTCCCTTCACAAACTTCGTTGTTTCTCAACCCGGGAGAAGCGTAACACGAACTAACTTAATTGGGTGTTTGTCAAGCTGATTACCTAGTCGGTGACTGCTGATTTCCTGGCGAGAGATAGCTTTCTGCTGTCTCCCTACTGTCAGCTACTTTCATGATGGAGTCTGACTAGTAGCTGATGAATTATCTACTGACAGGTGGCCTCCTGTTGACACTCAGCTGACAGCTATAGCTTCCTGCTGAATTCGGGGGTTATTGCTGACTCCCTACTGATAGTTTCCTGCTGATTACTTACCGGCCACTATCTTCCTGCTTTCTCCCTGCTGACAAGATTTTTATTAGCCCCCTGCTGACGTCAAACGTCCTGTTGATTTCCAACTGATATCAAACTTCCTACTAATTCCTTAATGATATCTAGCTTCCTACAGAATCCCTGTTGATAGTTTCCTGCTAACTCCCGGCAGACAGCAGCTTTCTGCTGACCCCCCTACCCTCAGAACTTCCGGTGTAGTAATATTATGAGTTCCAGGGAATAAATTAGACACATATGCAACATTTGGGTATCTTTATTGAGGAAACGTTTCGCCACACAGTGGCTTCATCAGTCCAATACAAAGTAGAAAGGTGTAAGGAGAGTAGGAGTTTTGAGGTAATCAGTCCCTCGGCCTGGAGTCGATGTGTTCAGTCCATCTATCTTGTAGAAATGACAGCATATGTCCGTAGAGGTGGCTTATATACTGTAGTCAGGTGAGCTGAAGCAGCAGGAGGCGGGGTCATAGTGGTACCATTCCCTAGTCGAAGTAGGTCTTCGTCCAAAGGATGGACAAGTGTTGAAGAATTCGTTTGTATTAAGATCCCAAGATGTTGCTGTGTCAGACAGGGTGTAGATGAATGGTTCAGAGAACCGACCAGTTATAAATTAGACACATATGCAACATTTGGGTATCTTTATTGAGGAAATGTTTCGCCACACAGTGGCTTCATCAGTCCAATACAAAGTAGAAAGGTGTAAGGAGAGTAGGAGTTTTGAGGTAATCAGTCCCTCGGCCTGGAGTCGATGTGTTCAGTCCATCAATCTTGTAGAAATGACAGCATATGTCCGTAGAGGTGGCTTATATACTGTAGTCAGGTGAGCTGAAGCAGCAGGAGGCGGGGTCATAGTGGTACCATCCACTAGTCGAAGTAGGTCTTCGTCCAAAGGATGGACAAGTGTTGAAGAATTCGTTTGTATTAAGATCCCAAGATGTTGCTGTGTCAGACAGGGTGTAGATGTGACACCTCCTACAACTGCTGCACATCTCCTGTCTACAGTATATAAGCTCCCTCTGCTCATATGCTGTTATTCTATTCAAGATTGATGGACTGACAACATCGACTCAAGATTGAGGGCCTGACAACCTCACACTCCTCCTGTTCTTCACGATTCTCCTTTGTATGGACTGATGAAGCCACTGTGTGGCGAAACGTTTCCTCAATAAAGACACCCAAGTGTTGCATATGTGTCTAATTTACCAACTCGTCGGTTCTCTGAACCATTCATTCACAGGCATTGCTGTCTTGGTTTAAGGTTGCTGCTTACCATCACCCCCAAGTCCTTCTCGCAATCTGTATGGCTAAGTTTTACGTTATTTAACTTATAAGTGCTTGGGTTATGGACACTCCCGAGCTTCAGAACCTTGCATTTATCTACATTGAACTGCATCTGCCACTTTTCTGACCACGAATTAAGTTTGTCTAAATCTTCCTGAAGTTCTATGACATCTATGTTTGAATCAATTAAGAACATAAGAATGGAGGAACACTGCAGAAGGCCTACTGGCCCATACAAGGCAGGTCCTTATCAAAACCCCGACTACCTAAGAATTTACTCCTGTACTCACGACACTAATCAAACCCAGCCCCTCCCACTCATATAAACCCAGCCCCTCCCACCTATCTTCGTGTCGTCGGCGAATTTGCTCATATCACTAGTAATTCCCTCGTCAAGGTCATTGATTTAACCCCATTTATGCACACTCTCTGCTTCCTATTGGTGAGCCATGACTCGATCCATGACAGCACTTTTCCCCCAATGCCATGAGCTGCCACTTTCTTTAACAGTCTTTATCGTGATCAACAGCCTCAAAAGCTTTACTGAAGGTTAATAAATTAGATAGGCAGGAACGGCCCCTCGTGAATCCATGCTGAATATCATTAATCAAATTATGGTTATCTAGATGGCTTCTAATAATATCAGCTATAATTGACTCTAGTAATTTGCCTACAATTGAGGTCAGGCTTATTGGGCGGTAATTTGACGGTAGTGACTTGTCCCCTGCTTTAAAAATAGGAATTACATTAGCCATCTTCCACATATCAGACACTACACCTGTGTGAAGAGATAAATTAAAAATGTTAGATATTGGTTCACAGAGTTCAATTTTGCATTCCTTAAGAACCCTTGCAAAAATCTCATCAGGACCCGGCGATTTATTTTGTTTCAGTCGGTCTAGTTGTTTCATAACCATTTCGCTAGTGACTGTGATATTACATAATCTATCTTCTTCTGGGCCTCTGTAAAAATTAATTACTGGGATATTATTAATGTCTTCCTGTGTGAAAACCGAGAGAAAATAATTATTAAAAATAGAGCACATATCATTCTCCTTGTCAGTAAGATGCCCAAAGTTATTTTTAAGGGACCTATCTTATCCCTAACTTTTGTTCTATAAACCTGGAAAAACTTTTTGGGTTAGTTTTTGAATCCCTAGCAACTTTAATTTCATAGTCCCGTTTAGCTTTTCTTATTCCTTTTTAACGTCCCTCTTAATGTCAGTATACTGATTTATAAGATGACCCTCACCTCTTTTATGCGCCTATAAATTCCTTTCTTCTGCCCTAAAAGATATTTGAGCCTATTATTCATCCATTTTGGGTCATTTCTACTTGATCTAATTTGGAAATAAGTGGTATAAAATACCGACACAATGGAAAAATAAACACATAAGCAGTATAATGTGATCCTTTATTGACAACGTTTCGCCCACGCAGTGGCTTTATCGAGTCACAGACAGATCTACCTGGAAAATGAGTAACATGACTATATATAGGGTATAGTCAGTGGAGAATGCTGGGTCAGGTGGAGAAAGCTGCATGTGACAATCTTAAAAGTAGTGTGATAGTTAAAAACATTGTGTGACTTGAAGGACCTGCAGTGTTCCATTCTTGAGTTCTAGGTGGGATAGCGTTGAAGAAGTTTCTTGGCAATAGGTTCAGCTATGTTGTAGAAGCCGTTGTTCTGGTTGAAGTTGTTGGATATACAGATAAGTGATGATTCCAGGATTCTTCGGCATTGCGTGTTGTCTTCTCTGGCGATGAGTCTTGCGTTTCTGTAGTTGATTAAATGGTTGTGTAAATTTCGGTGTTGAACACAGGCATTTCTTGAGTCGTCAGATCTGCCTGCGTACTGGTGTTCTGAAATGCGTGTTTGGAGGTCTCTGGATGTTTCGCCAACGTATAATTTGCAAGACTCATCGCCAGAGAAGACAACACGCAATACCGAAGAATCCTGGAATCATCACTTATCTGTATATCCAACAACTTCAACCAGAACAACGGCTTCTACAACATAGCTGAACCTATTGCCAAGAAACTTCTTCAACGCTATCCCACCTAGAACTCAAGAATGGAACACTGCAGGTCCTTCAAGTCACACAATGTTTTTAACTATCACACTACTTTTAAGATTGTCACATGCAGCTTTCTCCACCTGACCCAGCATTCTCCACCTGACTATACCCTATATATAGTCATGTTACTCATTTTCCAGGTAGATCTGTCTGTGACTCGATAAAGCCCACTGCGTGGGCGAAACGTTGTCAATAAAGGATCACATTATACTGCTTATGTGTTTATTTTTCCATTGATCTAATTTCTTTATACGGGATAAATGTTCTTTGGGCAGCCTGTATAGTGTTAAGAAAACTGTCATATTGATACCTCTCTTCTTCACCCCAGTCCACAGTTGATAAGTGTTCTCTAAGTCCATTATAATCTGCTAAGTGAAAATCTGGGACCGTTACTGAATTATCCCTACTATCATACATCCATTCAATGCTAAAGGTAATTGACTTGTGGTCGCTTGAGCCGAGTTCCTCTGTAATTTCTAAATTATTAACAAGGGTTTCTTTGCTTGCCAGAACCAAGTCAAGTAGGTTATTTCCCCTTGTAGGTTCTGTCACAAACTGCTTCAAAAAGCAATCCTGAACTACTTCTAAAAAGTCGTTAGATTCTAAATTTCCTGTCAAGAAATTCCAATCAATCTGACTAAAGTTAAAGTCCCCTAGAATTACTACGTTATCGTGCCTTGTGGCCTTAACAATTTCCTCCCAAAGTAGTCTCCCTTGTTCCCTTTCTAAGTTTGGAGGACGGTAAATCACGCCTAAAATCAATTTTTCACACCCTCTGAAAATTCTATCCAGACAGACTCTGTATGTGTTAATTCAGACTTCATACCGTTTTTATGCAACAATTTAAATGATCACGGACATAGAGTGCCACCCCACCCCCCTTCCCGATACTTCTGTCTACTTGGAACAATTTAAAACCCTGAATGTGACATTCGGCAGGCAAGTCCCGATTTTTCATATTAAACCATGTCTCAGTTAATGCAAAAACATCAATATTACCCGTACTTGCAACTAATCTCAACTCGTCCATCTTATTCCTAGCACTACGACTATTGGTGTAATATATATTTAAAGACCCTCCTTTCTCTTTACCCTTCCTGCTCATCTCTGTTTTTCCACTATACCTATTACTGTCCTTGTCATCTAGTGTCACTAGCTTTCCACTATCCACCTTATTCTGCCTATTACTAGTTCTCCTAAAACTTATATTACTACACTGGGACTTCTCTGTTTTCCCCCCAAAACCCATACCACTAAGTATTTCTAGTTTAAAGCCCTAACAGCTCCCTCCACTGCAGTTGCCAGTGCCCCCACCCCAGACCTGGATAAGTGAACCCCATCCCTGGCATACATGTCATTTCTGCCATAGAAGAGGATTTAAATTAGATAAATTTACATTTAGAAAGGACATAGGCAAGTACTGGTTTTCGAACAGAGTTGTAGATGCGTGGAACAATCTTCCAAGTAGGGTGATAGACGCTAGGACCTTGGGTGCCTTTAAAAAGAGATTGGACAAATATATGAGTGGGAGGGGCTGGGTTTGATTAGTGTCGTGAGTATGGGAGTAAATTCTTAGGTAGTGCTGGTTTTGATAAGGACTTGCCTTGTATGGGCCAGTAGGCCTTCTGCAGTGTTCCTCCATTCTTATGTTCTTATGTATTTGACTGAAGAAGCCTCCAGCCTGGGCGAAACGTTTCAACAATAAAGATACTCAACTGTTCCGCAAGTGTCTTAATCATCAACGTGTGGGTATTTTATACTATTTTCCACACACGTAGTGACCTACACTTTCACAACGTGACTTGAATAGTAGTTAATATTCACCATAAAACTTTTAACATCTCTTGGTCATTAAGAACAAGTAGTGGAGGCTCGACCCTCCGTCTGCTAATCTCGCCCGGTCTCTGACCAGTTAGGCTATAGTGTTAGACCATAACTTGAAACAAAGACGAAATCCTTGTTTAGAAAGTGGATAAAGTTAGGGGAAGATGAAATCATCATAGAATTATAAACTCTGATTAGTGGTACGAACAATCCACCATAGTGGTAGTATGAAGTCGAAATAAAAAGTACCTATTGTATCATCTGTTTATTAATCTTAATATATATCCTGTTGCAGCAGCAGCCGGTTAATCTGTGACCTCACGTGCGCCTCTGAAGCAGTGAAAGCTGGACTCCCACCTGAGCACAACACCTCTGACCTCACGTGCGCCTCTGAAGCAGTGAAAGCTGGACTCCCTCCTGGGTACGACATATTAACCTTCCTTTCCCCACAAACCTCCCAAACTTGTGCTGTCGGGTAATGTGTTTTTCTGCTTCTAAAGTAGATTTGAAAATTGTATAGAGAAATGTCTGTAAATCACATTTACTTCCTACTACGGATGCTGACAAACTGCTGAATTTAACCTGCTACATTAATAAACGATGCATTCTAAAGAATAAATATTGTTTCTTAAGAAAAAAAATGGGTGCTAATTGTTGATCAGACAGGCTGTTACTGACGTATAGATATATTTATCGTGCAACGGCATATCGGTTTTGAGTAAATTTGATTGTCACTTGATATATTATGTGTTGGAATTGCATAAACAAGAGAGCTTCGTCGATATGTGAGAGATAAACAAAGTGACAAAGGTTGAGAAGTGAAGATGTTTCTTAAAATGTTTAAGCCACACGGAATACATGGCTGCCCACGTTCCTCTCCCGCATCCTCCTGGTGAGAGGCCAAGCCCCTGATAACCCCAGTCAGTTCCACAGATAACGACTTACGAAAAACAACCTGGGATAGTGAGAAAAGTTTCACCTGTGTGAGCCAGTATCGACGGCTGTGGGCCAGTATTCGACGGCTGGGCCAGATCTGACGGATGTGGCCAATCGACGGCTTGGGCCAGTATTCTGACGGCTGTGGGCCAGATTCGACGGCAGTGGGCCAGTATCTGACGGCTGTGGGCCAGTATCTGACGGGGTGGGCTCTAGAAGACAAACAGAATGCAGATGTTATGTACACAGGCTTTGCAAAAGCCTTCGACAAGTGTGACCATGGTGTAATAGCACAAAGTTGGTAGATGGATCTATATTTATAACAAGTAAAGTCTGAGGCGGCTACGGTAAAAAGCTCTGTTCCACAAGGCACAGTACTTCGCTCCATCTTGTTCCTCATCCTCATATTGGACATAGACAGGGATATCAGCACAGTGCCGTGTCTTCCTTGCAGATGACACCGGAATCTGCATGACAGGGGTCCACCATTGAAGACACTGCAAGACTCCGCAGACTTCAATCAAATTTTAAATGGGCTGCAGAAACAATATGAAGTTCAATGAGGAGAAATTTCAATTACTCCGATATGGAAACGTGAGGAAATTAAAATTCATTGGAGTATAAAACAAATTCCAACCACACAATAGAACGAAAACTAATGTCAAAGACCTGGGAGTGATCAAAGTCAGAGGGTCTCACCTTCAAGGACCATAACACTGTAGCAAACCCCATCTACTAGAAAATGACAGGATGGAAAATGAGAACCTTCAAAACCAGGGATGCCAAGCCCATGTTGACACTTTTCAGGTTGCTTGTTCCATCTAGGCTGGAATATTGCTGCACACAACTGCACCTTCAAGGCAGGTGAAATTGCTGACCTAGAAATGTGCAGAGAACCTTCACGGCACACATAACTGCGATAAACCACCTCAATACTGAGAACGCTTGAAGTTCCTAAACCTGTACTCCTGAACGCAGGCGGAGAGATATATACACTTGGAAAATTCTAGAGGGATTAAACAAACTTGCACACGAGAGTCATCCCTACGAAAGCAAAGACTCGCAGAGATGCAACATCCCCCAAGAAAAGAGGGGTGCCACTAGCACGTTGAGACAAAACACAAAAGTGTGTCGGGGCCCAAGACTGTTCAACTGCCTCCCAGCATCAAGGGGGATTACCAATAGACCCCTGGCTGTCTTCAAGAGGCACTGACAGGCACCTAAAGTCGGTACCTGACCAGCCAGGCTGTGGTTCGTAGTTGGACTGCGTGGGCCAGCAGTAACAGCCTAGTTGATCAGGCCCTGATCCACCATAAGGCCTGGTCACAGACCGGGCGCGGGGGCGTTGACCCCGAACTCTCTCCAAATATTCTGTTAGTGGGAATATTGGAAGGACCTGCTAGAATGGGCCAACAGGCCTGCTGCAGTGTTCTCCTTTCTTATGTTCTTATGTTCTCTGTCCCTCTCCAGCTCATCAAAATCCCATACAGCTACTGAGAGCACAAGATTCCCAGGCAGCGCTCTTATCCACTCAGCCACAAATGCCAAGTGCCACTTTCTGGAGGCCTAGTGCCAACCTTCACTGACACTTTTAGTTTGTTTTTTACTTTCTTCCTTGTTTTATCGTTTCGCACTTGCTATATGATATTCACGGTTCACTCATTAACCAACTTGACTTTTTGACTTTGGGCTTACTTGTCATTTTAAGTTGATTATTTGTAGCTCTTGGCAGCAGGTGCCCCGCAAGGCCTCTAACAGGCTTTGCACTTTCAGATTTCCGAAATTTCAGTCTTCCTCTCGTCTATTTCACTTTTTGACTTCCGTTGTCACTTGTTGGGTGTTCACTGACCCAGTGTGTGTGTATCACCAGTTGTACTTCACCCAGTCCTGGCCCCGCCTCTCACCTGGCCGCTACTGGGTCACTCTCCCTGCGCCATGAGCTTTTCATACCTCTTCTTAAAGAATGTATGGAGCTGCCTCCACTACATCACTTCCTAAACTATTCCACTTTCCGAATACTTGGACTGAAGAAATACTTCCTAACATCCCTGTGTGTGTATATTGTGTGTGTGTGTGTGTTTGTGTGTGTGTACTCACCTAGTTGTACTCACCTAGTTGTGGTTGCAGGGGTCGAGTCAGCTCCTGGCCCGCCTCACTGGCCG
>WNWK01034329.1:0-20507 GCA_009830355.1 Cherax destructor | reverse complement strand
TTTCCCCCTTATAGCGCTTTACAGTAGGAAACGTTGTCCTGATGAAATTTTTCCACCCGTGTTGGGTGTTCATCAGTGTTAAAAACCCTTGGGCCACACATGACGTGAGTAATGGACAGGGAATGAAGAGAGAAGAGAAAAAAAACTAGTCGACTTATCTCTCGTTAGACCCAGTCTGGACACATCTGTCATTTCAGAGAGCCTTCAGCACCTGAGGGATGTGGGTCCTTATGTTGTGTACAAGGCCAATGTCAAGGTACACACTTGGCCCCCACTTCGGGGACCAAAAACAGCCCTACACAACAAGAGGGGCAGCAATCAGCAACTACACCTGGCTGAAACCCTTTCCCAAGAACATCACGTCATCTGAATGATTTATTCCTAGAAAGAATCGAGTCTGGAATAACACGGGTGAAATACATTAACCAAATAAAATCGCTGGCCAACAGATGGCTCCAACTTCATCTTATTCCCAATCAGAATGTCTCATAAAAAAAAAAGGTTTAAAATGAAGTGAAGCAGGTAACAGATCTTAGCTGAAAAACCTGTAAAACCCTTAGTAAAATTAGATAAATTATCTTAAGGCCTAAGCCTAGTTGTCATAAGGGGTGAATATTCCATTTATGTGAGCCCATATAGAGCGCATTCTGAGCCCACCCAGCAGAAAAAAGGGTAACAGCAGAAAAGGGTAACAGAAAGCAACAGCAGCAGTAACCAGAAATCAGCAAACGGGGCAGCAGTAAAAGAGAAAAGGGCAGCAAACTGCAGTAAAGCAGCAGCAGTAACAGCAGCAGCAAACAGTAACAGCAGCAGCCATTGCTAGCCATAATATCGCCCTTTCCCCAAAAATAGCCCCAGAAGGATGCCTGGAGTCTCCGGGAATTCAGAATTATATTCGTCCCCCCCCCACTACCACTACCGCCACCCAAGGGGTGGGCTCTCAACTTTAAACAACGCAGTGATGCTAAAAAACATTAAGACAGTCAACTATATCTAACACTTGTAAGTAGACAAAAATGCCAGTGTCATCTAGTCAACAAAAAATATAATAATAATAATAATAATACGAAAAAGGGACAAAACATGAACAACAACAAAAAAAAAAATAATAATAATAATAATAAATTTTTAATTTTTAATTTTTATTATTATTATTAAAAAAATTATTATTAATAATAATTATTATTATAATGATAATAATAATAATAATAATCATAACCTGGTATGAGTCAATAAACAGGAAAATGTTAATTTTCCTAGGTGATTTTGTGTTTCGGGCTAAGTAGACTTGGGACTTGACGCAATCAACGATGATGCTACCAATAAAAACCCCATTGAACGTTGAGCTTTAAAACAGAACTTAAAACTAGGGACCGGAATTCGCCTTTCGAAACGGTCCAGCATCACCTAACTCACAAGACAGGTCCCGCATCACCTGACTCACAAGACAGTTGAAATCACCTAACTCAAAGACAGGTCCAGCGTCATTTGACTCACAAGACAGATCCAGCGTTATTTGGGTAAAAGCAGATCCAGCGTTACTTGGCTCACAAGACAGATCCAGCGTCACTTGACTCACAAGACAGATCCAGCGTTATTGGCCACAAGACAGGTCCAGGTCACTTGACTCAAAAGACAGATCCAGCGTTATTTGGGTCAAAGACAGATCCAGCGTTATTTGACTCACAAGACAGATCCAGCGTTACTTGACTCACAAGACGATCCAGCGTTCGGACAAGACAGATCCAGGTTACTTGGCTCACAAGACAGATCCAGCGTCACTTGACTCACAAGACAGATCCAGCGTTACTTGGCTCCCGCAGGTCCAGCGTCACTTGACTCACAAGACAGATCCAGCGTTATTTGACTCACAAGACAGATCCAGCGTTATTTGGGCTACAAGACGACCCAGCGTTACTTGACCACAAGACAGATCCAGCGTTACTTGACTCACAAGACAGATCCAGCGTTACTTGGCCCAAGAAGATCCGCGTTACTTGGCTAAAAGACAGACCCAGCGTCATTTGACTCACAAGACAGATCCAGCGTTACTTGGCTCAAAGACAGGTCCAGCGTCATTGACTCACAAAAAATCCAGCGTTATTTGACTCACAAGACAGATCCAGCGTTATTTGGGCTACAAGACAGATCCAGCGTTACTTGACTCACAAGACAGATCCAGCGTTACTTGGCTCACAAGCAGGTCCAGCGTCACTTGACCACAAGACAGATCCAGCGTTACTTGGCTAAAAGACAGGTGGAGCATCACCTCTCACAAGACATCTCCAGCGTCACTTGACTCACAGGACAGGTCCGGGTCATTGACCCAGGACAGCCCAGCGTCACGACTCACAAGACAGATCCAGCGTTATTTGGCTCAAAGACAGGTCCAGCGTCACTTGACTCACAAGACAGGTCCAGGTCACTTGACTCAAAGACAGATCCAGCGTTATTTGGGCTCACAAGACAGATCCGGGTTACTTGGCTCACAAGACGGGTCCAGCGTCACTTGACTCACAAGACAGGTCCAGCGTCACTTGACTCACAAGACAGGTCCGGGTCATTTGACCCCAAAGACAGATCCAGGTTATTCCACAAGACAGGTCCAGCGTCATTTGACTCACAAGACAGACCACGTTACCTGGCTCACAAGACAGGCCCAGCGTTACTTGACTACAAGACAGATCCAGCGTTCTTGGCTACAAGACAGGTCCGGGTTACTTGACTCACAAGACAGATCCAGCGTTACTTGGCTCACAAGACAGATCCAGCGTTACTTGGCTCAAAGACAGATCCAGCGTTACTTGGCTCACAAGACAGGTCCAGCGTCATTTTGACTCACAAGACAGATCCAGCGTTACGGCTCACAAGACAGGCCCAGCGTTACTTGACTCACAAGACAGATCCAGCGTTACTTGGCCCAAGACAGGTCCAGCGTCACTTGACTCACAAGACAGATCCAGCGTTACCTCCACAAAAAGGTGGGCCCCCTGGCTCACAAGACATTCCAGCGTCACTTGACTCACAGGACGGGTCCAGCGTCACTTGACCCGGTTTCCGGGCCCCAAAAAATTTTTAGCATTGAATATTTAGTAATGCCCTAAACCACAATATTAGTGACATGTCAATTATAAATCCCGTCAGATATAACTTTTTTTGAAAAGCAATATTCTGGCCCAAAAAGTCATCAGCAGGAAATTTTTTTTGTCGCATTAAAGAAAATGGGTCGGGGGAGAGGGCAAGAAAAATGATCCACATTCAAAGGCTGACCCACCAACCCCAGGTAAACGCAGGTTTATCCATAAGGGTAGGCAGGAGCAGCAGAACCTAAAAACTTTTAAAAATTTTTCACTAAGAACTGCATTTACGACAAGCCAATGAGTTCAGATAGGAACCGGCTTCAGATTATGTACAATGCCTTCAATTATAAGGGAAGAAAGGTTGAGGAAATGGACAAAAACACTGGAGGAAAGAAGGGTCAGAGGAGACATGATAACGACATACAAAATACTGGGGGGGAATTTGACAAGGTAGACGTGACAGGATTTTCCCAGAGGGGGAAAACAGAAAAAAGGGGGCACAACGGGGAAACTGAAGACTCAGATGAGTAAAAAGGGGTGTTGGGGGAAGTATTTCTTCACCAAGGGGAACAGGAAGTGGAATAGTCTAAAAAAGATATAGTGGAGGCAGGAACCATACATATTTTTTAAGACGAGGTATGATAAAGCTCAGGAGCAGGGAGAGAAAGAGACCCAGTAGCGGACGGGAAAAGAGGGGGGCCAGGAGCGATTCTCGCCCCCTGAAACCACAATTGGTGAGTACAATTAGGTGAGTACACACACACACACACACACACACACACACACACACACACACACACACACACCACAAAAAACAAAAACATGGTGAAAAAAAAACACCAACCAGAAAGCAGGACCCGCCGAGGGCCCTGAAGCAGGCATTACTCTGCCCTCAATCGGGAAATTACATCTAAATTAAAAAAGGGGGAATTTTAAAGAGAAACCCCCCGGGGACACCTTAGGGGCACCTCGTCTTCCCCAAGGGGGGCCCCCTTTTCCCAAAGTGAGATGCCTGATGCCGGTCAAAGGATCTTGACCCCAAAAAAAGGGGGTTACCTTTTCGTGGTTTTAAATTGACTCTGACCCATTTTGAGTTTAGTGCTTCCCCCGATTTACAAAGTTGGCCCGGGGGCCCGGGGGGACGTCAGTTCCTCCACTTGGTACCACTTGTTCTCCCGGGGACCAATTGCCCCCTTTCCCCTTGGTACCCCTTTTTCCACGGACCATTTTTTAATTTTGGGGGGGCCCCTTTCTCTCCTCCACTTGGTCCCTTCTCTCCTCCACTTGGTACCACTTGCCTCCTTCACTTGGACCCCCCCCAAAACCCCCTTTTTTTCATTTGGGACCCCCCCTTTTGGCCCTTTTCCCCCATTGGACCACTTGCTCTCCCCCCACGGTACCATTTTTCTCCACTTTACCACTTGCTCTCCCCCACTTGTACCCCTTTTCTCCACTTGGTACAATTGCTCTTCCCTTTTTGGGGGCCTTTTTTTTCTCCATTTGGTCCCATTTCCCCCTCCACTTGGACCATTCTTTTCCACTTGGTCCCACTTGCCTCCCCATTTGGGGTACCACTTGCCCCCCTTTCCCCGGTACCACTTTTTCCCTCCATTTGGGCCCCCAAAAATTTTCCCCCTTTCCCTTTTCCCCTTGGAATTTTTTCCTCCACTTGGTACCATTTTCCCCCCTTTTTGGGGCCCAAATTTTCCCTTTTTGGACCATTGCTTTCCCCCACTTGGTACCACTTTTCCCCTCCATTTGGGCCCCCAAAATTGCTCCCCCCCTTTTTTGGTCCCAAATTTGCCCCCTCCACTTGGTACCATTGCCCCCCCTTTTTGGGGGAAAATTGCTCTCCCCACTTGGTACCATTGCCCCCCCTTTTTGGGGTCCACTTGCTCCCCTCCATTTGGGGCCCCAAATTGCTCCCCCCACTTGGTACCATTTGCCCCCCATTGGTACCCTTGTTCCTCCCTTGGTCCCCTTGCCCCCTTTCCCATTTGGGCCCCCCCAAGGGCCCTTCTCTCCTCCACTTGGCCCAAAATTGTCTCCCCCAAATAACTTTCTTTTATATTGTCCATCCTTTTCTTTATTTGCTGCTCACTTGTTTTTTTTCCCTTTTGTTTCCCTTTTTTAATTTTTTTTCCCCCAAATTCCATTTCTTTTTGTTTTCCCCAATTTTATATCTCCAATTTATTTTTTGGGTAGCATTAAAAATTTTGGCTGTTTTTTTGGAAGATTGGGGAAGGATCTGCCAAGTATGGGCCAACAGGCCTCCCATTTTTCCCCCTCCTTTTTATTTTTTTTTTTAAATTCCTGTTTTTTGTCGTTTTTGCATCTTGCTCCTATCTTGATTTACCTGACTCCTCCCACTGCCCTTGCTTCCTTTTGTTCTTTTTTTTTCTTCTCTCGTTCCTTTTCTTCTTCCTTCCGTTAAATCCTTTTCCCCCTTTTTTTAATCTGTCCCGTTCCTGCTCATACAGATCTTTTGTTCTTGCCCCCCCAAACCGCTTTGCTTTGTTTTGTTCCTTCCTTTTGCGTTCACTAACCTTCTTTTCCCCCCCCTTTCTTCCTGCCTTACCCTTTTCCCCTTCCCCCCCCTTATCCATCCTTGCCTTCAACGCTGTCTGTCGCTGCAAACATTTTCCCCTGTTTACCTAGAACCAAAATCCCATTATGAATATATCAGTAATCTGCCAATGATTTGTTTTCAGGAGCTACCTGGTGGGGAAACAATCTTGGATTTGCCTGCCTTCCTGGAGCTGCATTTTTTCCCAGATCACAACTTTGGGAGGATAAGAAGAGTCTTAAAGGATGCCCTGCGCTTTTGGAGCCGTTTTATACCTCACAAATCTGGAAGGAGCCTGGAACAATGGCCCAGTGCCCTTGTATTCTCAAAGAAATTAACCCTCCCTTCTGGGCTTTTCGTATTTCTCATCTGTAGGCTTAAAGACCGTGCTGCATCCAAACATTTTTTGGGGACAGCTGGACCTATTTGGGCCCTGAAAACTCTCAGTCCCTGGACGCTGCACCAGCTAAAACCCAACCCCTTCAGCAGCTTTTACTTAGACTAAAGCAGGACTTTTCGGGCCCCTAAATTCTACGTCAAGAAATACAGAAGATGCCTCAAACATTCCAGCTATATTTATATTTTTTTTAAGTGCAAACCCCCGTGTGGATTATTCAACAAGAGTGATGAAAGGATCCTGGTCTGTCAATCATGTAACAGACAGACTCCCAATTGTTTCTACTGTACCTTTTCCACCCGGAAGAACAAGGTTATAAACGAATAATGTGCCAAAAAAGGGGGGGAGGCGGTTTAAAAAAAGGGGGGACAAAGCAGTGGACAATCAAAGGGTTTTAAAAAACAAGGATATATCCCCCCAAAATTACCCCTTACGCCCCATCCCCCACTATAGCCCTTCCTTAAACAAGTATCAGTCCCCTTTCCCCACATCCCCAACCATCCCTGCCCCCTTTTTCCCCTTATCATCATCCTTACCCCCCCCCCTAGCTTCTACCATCCTTTACCCAACCATCACTGCCCTTTAACCCGAGATATTACTCCCACCCGGCCCCTTTTAGGTGCTTCCCCGTCGGGGAGTATAGAGGGGGGATCCAATGGGCTGGTCGGGAGGGGGGGGGGATGGTCAAAAAAAAGGCGGAAAAACAGGGTTGGGGGCCCCCCAAAAAAAAAAACGCCCCCAGCAGAAGGGCCAGCAGCTGCATGTGGATACCATCCACAGCCAAGCAAATATAAAAAACAATAGCTTTTTGTGTACCCGTAGAAAACAAAAAAAGAGGATGATGGGAAAAGGGGGAATTTTTTTTTTTTTTTTTTTTTTTCTCTTCTCTCTTTCCCCCCCCACACACACACCCCAATTTTTCCCCTTGGGTTTTTATTTATCTGTCTTTTGTAAGTGTAATTAAATTTTTCTTTAACTTTTCCTATTTATAATTTATCTAAGACTAAAAATCCCAAAAACTTAACTAACATTATTCTTTTTATAATGTCAATAAATACAAATTTTTAAAAAAAAACATATACACCTACAGATAACATTATCAAGAAATTTTGGGATAACGTTAGGTAATTAGACTCTGAATGGTCAACAATTTGACTTAAAAAAAAAAGGGGAAATTAGCAGCTGGAGGAAGTAAAAAGGGGAACACCAACCACTAACACCCCCAAATTTTTAGCTGGAGGATAGAAAGAGACTGCAAACTAACCACAACACCAATTAGCAGCTGGAGGATAAATAACAAAGGGTGCCCCCAAAACCCTTAAAACCCAAATTTTGCAGCTGGAGGATAGTAAAGAGGCTGCAACAAAACTAAACCCAAATTTGCAGGGGGAGGTTAAAAAAGGGTGCCCCCAACCATTAAAAACCCAAATTTGCAGTGGGGGATAGAAAAGAAAGGGGCCAAAAAAAACCATAAACCAATTAGCAGCTGGAGGATAGTAACAGAGGCTGCAACACCAACCAAAAACCAATTAAACTGGAGGAAGTAACAGAGGGTGCCCAAAACCAACCACAAACCAATTAGCAGTAGGGTAAAAGAGGGTGCAACACCAACCAAAACCAATTAGCAGTGGAGGAATAACAAGGCTGCAACACCCAAAACCTAAACCAATTGCAGTGGAGGATAATAAAAGAAAAACCTAACCCCCTAAAAAAATTTTATGGAGGGTAGTAACCCCGAAGGGGAACACAAACCTAAACCAATTTGCAGTGGAGGATAGTAACAGAGGGGAACCAAAAACCCCTTAAAAAACCCAATTTTGGGTGGGAGGATAGTAACCCCGAGGCTGCAACCAACCATAACCCAATTTAATGGAGGTATAACAGAGGCTGCAACACCAACCACTAACACCAATTTCAGCTGGGGGGTAGTAAAAGAGGCTCAACACCAACCATAAAACCAATTAGCAGATGGGGATAGTAACAGAGGGCTGCAACACCAACCACTAACCCCAAATTTTGCAGATGGAGGATAGTAACAAAAGGCTGCAACCCCAACCACAACCCCAAATTTTGCAGATGGAGGATAGTAACAGGGCTAAAAACAACCAAAACACCAATTGCGCGGGAAATTTTAAAACAGAGGCTGCAAAACAAAACCCCTTTAAAAACCCAAATTTGGCGGGTGGAGGATAGTAACAGAGGCTGCAACACAACCATAAACCAATTAGCAGTAAAAGGTTTTGAAAGGGGCCCAAAACCAATACCCATTAAAAAAGAAAAACACCCCCAAACCAACCCATTTAAATTTTTTTAAAAGGGGGAAAAATTGGGGACAAAACCGAACACAAAAAATTTATTTTTTCACCCCCAAAAGATTTTTTAAAATTTTTTCCCCAAAAAATCCTAAAAAAACAAATTTTAAAAAAATTCATTAAACAGGCCCTTTAAATAAAATAAAAGAAAAAGAAATTAAAGGGGAATTAGTAAAAAAATTATCGAAATTTTTTTACAGAAATTCCAATCAAACCCAAGGTTTTGGGGGGGGGTTTGGGCCGGGGCTAAAAAAGGGGGTTTTGATTAAGTTATTGGAGTTTTTTAATTTTTTTGGGGAAAAACTATTTTCCCCCTTCCCCCCAGGTGTTTTGGAATTGGTTCCCAAAAATTTGGGCTCTTGATTTTTAATATTGGGTTTTAATTCTTGTCATTTCAACCCCACCCGTTTTTTCCCTTTCCAGTGTTCAACCCTTTTCAGTGTTCAAACCCTTGCAGTTTCAACCCCTTTAACAAAAAATTAAAAATTTTTGCCAAAAAATTTAATGTATGAAATTTTAAATTTAAAGGGAAAAAAAAATTTAAAAAAAAAGAACCCAAAAAGCAAATTTTTTAAAAAAAGGAAAAAATATTATAAAAAATTACTGGGGAAAACCTTTTTTTCCGTCCCTTTAACAGTCGGTTGATCAGGCAGATCTGTAGTGTGTGTGTTTTTTCCCGGTGTTTTTTGCCACCTTGGCCTGGTGTTTTACACCTTCCCTTGTGTGTGTAACCTTCCCTTTTGTGTGTGTATACCCTTCCCCGGGGTGTGTGTGACACCTTCCCATTTGTGTGCGTATGTACACCTTTTTGTGTGTTTTTACCCTTTTCCCATTTGTGGTTTTACCCCCCTTCCCCCCGGATATGTGTGTACCCCCGCCCCGGGGGTGCGTGGGCCCCCCTGTCCATCTTCAATATGTACACCACACCGTGTGCGTACACTATTCGTATATTAGTGTTTACACGGGTCCTTCACACGGGGTTTCAAAAATTTTTGTGTGAAAAAGCTCCCCCCCTCCCTTTCTGACCTCTTGTCTTTCTGATTATTTCCCCTTTTCCCCCTTTCCCTCTTGCTCCTCCTCGTCTTCCTCCGGTCAACCCTTTCTGCTCCTCCTACGCTACTTCCTTTCCATCTTGCTGTTCATCTTCATTCATTCATCCACTTTCGCCTTTTTTCTCTTCTCCCTCCTCCTTGTACAGAAAGGTGTAAAGTTGTCCCCCCACAGAGCACTGTTAAGTCCGGGAAAACTTAAAGAAAGTGGAAAAACATGGTATTAGAGGGGAAAAATCTCTCATGGGTCAGGCAAGGCTGTGTAACTGGATGCAGAGTGTCTGCATAAATGGCGTGGCATCAGAAGGGAAGGGGGGCCGGTAATTTCCCGGGATCAATTTTAGGATCATTGAACCACATTGAAAAACTTTTGGGGGGCAAAACGTCTCCTTGTTGCCCTCAAACTCCTTTTCGTTTCTACTTACATACTTGTCATAATCTACATCTTTTCATAATCTATATTAATGACCCTAATGGGGAGTCATTTATAACTGGTTTCTGAGTGAGACACATGTACCCAAATCTTAGGCATCTTCATGGTAAAATCCCCCTGCAGAGCAGATTTCTTCAGTCGAAAAAGGCCATTATAATACTGGAGACTGTGGAAGTAGAGAGCTATTTTAAAAATCAGTCCCTCAGTCTTTATAGACGGCTGATGGACATTACCTCCCCCACGTCTATTGTCTCCTGTATTCGACTGAAAAAGGTTTCTGCGCAGACTTCTTCAGTTAAATTTAAAATAAATACCCAACTGTTATATGTCTCCTCTTCTTTCCGTCCCTTTCCCTTTCCCCAAAAGAATTATCTCCCTTTATTCTTTAATTATCTTTACCACCGCCTCTGTTTCTCACCCCTACGCTCTAGTTCGCCATTTCCTCTCTAATTCTCTTCTATTTGGGCCCCGCCTTCCTCTGCACAATCCCCAAAAACTGTCATCATCGGGTCGAGTACATCAGTTTTGATCTTCTTGCCTGTGTTTTTAGATTCATCAAAATTACGACACAGAACACCTGCTCCCAGGCTGAAGGACTGACTACCTCATCTACTTCTCCCCGTGTATGATTCTGCAAGGCTGGGGGGCTGAATACCTCATCTACTGTCTCCTGTGTATGATTCTAAAAAGGGTGGGGGACTGAATACCTCATCTACTGTCTCCTGTGTTTATTCTGCAAGGCGGGGGGGCTGAATACCCCCCTCTACTGTCTCCTGTGTATGATTCGGCAAGGCTGGGGGACTGAATACCTCATCTACTCTCCCGTGTATGATTCTGCAAAGGGTGGTGGATGAATACCTCATCTATTGTCTCCTTGTATAATTCTGCAAGGTTTGGGGGGCCATTCCTCATGCTGTCTCCTGTGTTGATTCTGCAAGGCTGGGGGGGCTGAATACCTCATCTATTGTCTCCCCGTGTATAATTCTGCAAGGCTGGGGACTGAATACCTCATCCCACTGTCTCCTGTGTATAATTCTGCAAAACGGGGGTGACTACCTTATCTACTGTCTCCTTTTGTAGGTTTTGCAAAAGGGTGGGGGACTGAATACCTCATCCACAGTCCTCTTGTTTATGTCCTTGCATTGTACCTGATAAAGCCACTGGTTGGCAAAAAAGCCTACAAAACAAAGATACCCAGGTGTTGCACGTGTGTCTAATTCATTATTAGGTATATTTTATCTAAAAAAATAGTTTTTCAGAAAATCCTTGAAAATGAATTGAATCGTCAAAAAATGCAATAAAATAACGTTTTATAGCATTTTGAATATTTATAAATTATTTACATATTTTTAAAAAATCTCATTAAAAATCTATAAAAATCAATATTTTTATAGAATATTTCATATTATTTTCGAAAAATACATGAAACATTAAAAAGCTCAGAAAAATGTGCTAAAATGGTATTTTACTGCATTTTTCGACGTTTTAGAGCGGTTTGAGTGCTTTTCTGACAAAACTCATTTTTTAACTAAAATACTTAGATTTTCACACTTTTAAATAGAATTTCTACTGCAACTGAAATTTATGGGAAAAGTAAGCAAAATTTTATGATTTTCTTTTAGGAAGCTTAATCATAGGTATATTTTATCTAAAAAAATAGTTTTTCAGAAAATCTTGAAAATGCCTTGAATCGTCAAAAAATGCAATAAAATAACGTTTTATAGTATTTTTGAATATTTATAAATTATTTACATATTTTTAAAAAATCCCATTAAAAATCTATAAAAATCAATATTTTTATAGAATATTTCATATTATTTTCGAAAAATACATGAAACATTAAAAGCTCAGAAAATGTGTAAAATGATTTTATGCATATTTTCGACGTTTTGAGCGGTTTGAGTGCTTTTCTGCAAAACTCATTTTTAGCTAAAATACTTAGATTTTCACACTTTTAAATAGAATTTCACGCAATTGAAATTTATGGAAAAGTAAGCAAAATTTTATGATTTTCTTTTAGAAGCTTACTCATAGGTATATTTTATCTAAAAATAGTTTTTCAGAAAATCTTGAAAATGCTTGAATCGTCAAAAATGCAATAAAATAACGTTTTATAGCATTTTTGAATATTTATAAATTATTTACATATTTTTAAAAATCCCATTAAAATCTATAAAAATCAATATTTTATAGAATATTTCATATTATTTTCGAAAAATACATGAAACATAAAAACTCAGAAAAATGTGTAAAATGCATTTTATTGCATTATTCGACGTTTTAGAGCGGTTTGAGTGCTTTTCTGCAAAACTCATTTTTAGCTAAAATACTTAGATTTTCACACTTTTAAATAGAATTTCAACTGCAATTGAAATTTATGGGAAAAGTAAGCAAATTTTATGATTTTCTTTAGGAAGCTTACTCATAGGTATATTTTATCTAAAAATAGTTTTCAGAAAATTCTTGAAATGCTTGAATCGTCAAAAATGCAATAAAATAACGTTTTATAGATTTTTGAATATTTATAAATTATTTACATATTTTTAAAAATCCATTAAAAATCTATAAAAATCAATATTTTTATAGAATATTTCATATTATTTTCGAAAATACATGAAACATTAAAATCTCAGAAAAATTGTAAAATCGTATTTTATTGCATATTTCGACGTTTTAGAGCGGTTTGAGTGCTTTTCTGGCAAAACTCATTTTTAGCTAAAATACTTAGATTTTCACACTTTTAAATAGAATTTAAACTGCAATTGAAATTTATGGGAAAAGTAAGCAAAATTTTATGATTTTCTTTTATGAAGCTTACTCATAGGTATATTTTATCTAAAAAAATAGTTTTTCAGAAAATTCTTGAAAATGCCTTGAATCGTCAAAAAATGCAATAAAATAACGTTTTATAGTATTTTTGAATATTTATAAATTATTTACATATTTTTAAAAAATCCCATTAAAAATCTATAAAAATCAATATTTTTATAGAATATTTCATATTATTTTCGAAAAATACATGAAACATTAAAAATCTCAGAAAAATGTGTAAAATGATTTTATTGCATATTTCGACGTTTTAGAGCGGTTTGAGTGCTTTTCTGGCAAAACTCATTTTTTAGCTAAAATACTTAGATTTTCACACTTTTAAATAGAATTTAAACTGCAATTGAAATTTATGGGAAAAGTAAGCAAAATTTTATGATTTTCTTTAATGAAGCTTACTCATAGGTATATTTTATCTAAAAATAGTTTTTCAGAAAATTCTTGAAAATGCCTTGAATCGTCAAAAAATGCAATAAAATAACGTTTTATAGTATTTTTGAATATTTATAAATTATTTACATATTTTTAAAAAATCCCATTAAAAATCTATAAAAATCAATATTTTTATAGAATATTTCATATTATTTTCGAAAAATACATGAAACATTAAAAAGCTCAGAAAAATGTGCTAAAATGGTATTTTACTGCATTTTTCGACGTTTTAGAGCGGTTTGAGTGCTTTTCTGACAAAACTCATTTTTTAACTAAAATACTTAGATTTTCACACTTTTAAATAGAATTTCTACTGCAACTGAAATTTATGGGAAAAGTAAGCAAAATTTTATGATTTTCTTTTAGGAAGCTTAATCATAGGTATATTTTATCTAAAAAAATTGTTTTTCAGAAAATCCTTGAAAATGCCTCAAATCGTCAAAAAATGCAATAAAATAACGTTTTATAGCATTTTTGGATATTTATAAATGATTTACATATTTTTAAAAACCATTAAAAATCTATAAAAATCAATATTTTTAGAATATTTCATATTATTTTCGAAAATACAGAAACAATAAAATCTCAGAAAAATGTGTTAAAATCGATTTTATGCATATTTCGACGTTTTAAGCGGTTTGAGTGCTTTTCTGACAAAACTCATTTTTAGCTAAAATTAGATTTTCACACTTTTAAATAGAATTTAAACTGCAATTGAAATTTATGGGAAAAGTAAGCAAAATTTTATGATTTTCTTTTAGGAAGCTTACTCATAGGTATATTTTATCTAAAAAAATAGTTTTTCAGAAAATCCTTGAAAATGAATTGAATCGTCAAAAAATGCAATAAAATAACGTTTTATAGCATTTTTGAATATTTATAAATTATTTACATATTTTTAAAAATCCCATTAAAAATCTATAAAAATCAATATTTTTATAGAATATTTCATTTTTTTCGAAAATACATGAAACATTAAAAATCTAGAAAAATGTGTAAAATCGTATTTTATTGCATTTTTTTTTTTTTTTTTTTTTTTTTTTTTTTTTTTTTTTTTTTTTTTTTTTTAAGCTTACTCATAGGTATATTTTATCTAAAAATAGTTTTTCAGAAAATTCTTGAAAATCCTTGAATCGTCAAAAATGCAATAAAATAACGTTTATAGTATTTTTGAATATTTATAAATTATTTACATATTTTTAAAAATCCATTAAAAATCTATAAAAATCAATATTTTTATAGAATATTTCATATTATTTCGAAAATACATGAAACATTAAAAATCTCAGAAAAATGTGTTAAAATCGTATTTTATGCATATTTCGACGTTTTAGAAACGGTTTGAGTGCTTTTCTGGCAAAACTCATTTTAGCTAAAATACTTAGATTTTCACACTTTTAAATAGAATTTAACTGCAAATTGAAATTTATGGAAAAGTAAGCAAAATTTTATGATTTTCTTTAAGGAAGCTTACTCATAGGTATATTTTATCTAAAAAATATGTTTTTCAGAAAATCTTGAAAATGCCTTGAATCGTCAAAAATGCAATAAAATAACGTTTTATAGCATTTTTGAATATTTATAAATTATTTACTATATTTTTAAAAATCATCATTTAAAAATCATAAAAATCAATTATTTTATGAATATTTCATATTATTTTCAAAAATACAAAGAAACATTAAAAATCAGAAAAATGTGCTAAAATGTGCATTTTTGATATTTTCGACGTTTTAACGGTTTAGTGCTTTTCTGCAAACTCATTTTTATAAAATAGATTTTCACACTTTTTAATAGAATTTAACTGCAATTGAAATTATGGAAAATAACAAATTTATGATTTTCTTTTAAGTACTTATAGTATATTTATCTAAAATATTTTTCAGAAAATTCTTGAAAATGCCTTGAATCGTCAAAAATGCAATAAAATAACGTTTTATAGCATTTTGAATATTTATAAATTATTTACATATTTTTAAAAATCCCATTAAAAATCTTAAAAATCAATATTTTTATAGAATATTTCATATTATTTCAAAAATACATGAAACATTAAAAACTCAGAAAAATGTGCTAAATCTTTATGCATTTTCGACGTTTAGCACGGTTTGAGTGCTTTTCTGCAAAACTCATTTTAGCTAAAATCTTAGATTTTCACACTTTTAAATAGAATTTCTACTGCAATTGAAATTTATGGGAAAAGTAAGCAAAATTTTATGATTTTCTTTTAGAAGCTTATTAGGTATATTTTATCTAAAAAATTGTTTTTCAGAAAATTCTTGAAAATGCCTTGAATCGTCAAAAAATGCAATAAAATAACGTTTTATAGTATTTTTGAATATTTATAAATTATTTACATATTTTAAAAAAATCCCATTAAAAATCTATAAAAATCAATATTTTTATAGAATATTTCATATATTTTCGAAAAATACATGAAACATTAAAAAGCTCAGAAAAATGTGTAAAATCGTATTTTATGCATATTTCGACGTTTTAGAGCAGTTTGAGTGCTTTTCTGAAAACTCATTTTTAGCTAAAATACTTAGATTTTCACACTTTTAAATAGAATTTCTACTGCAATTGAAATTTATGGAAAAGTAAGCAAAATTTTATGATTTTCTTTTAGGAAGCTTATCATAGTTATTTTATTAAAAATTTCAGAAAATGAAACTTGAATCGTCAAAAATGCAATAAAATAACGTTTATAGCATTTTTGAATATTTATAAATTATTTACATATTTTAAAAATCCATTAAAATCTATAAAAATCAATATTTTATAGAATATTTCATATTATTTTCGAAAATACATGAAACATTAAAAGCTCAGAAAAATGTGTAAAATGTATTTTATTGCATTTTCGACGTTTTAAAAGGTTTGAGTGCTTTTCTGCAAAACTCATTTTAGCTAAAATACTTAGATTTTCACACTTTTAAATAGAATTTACTGCAATTGAAATTTATGGAAAAGTAAGCAAAATTTTATGATTTTCTTTTGAAGCTTACTCATAGGTATATTTTATCTAAAAAATGTTTTCAGAAAATCTTGAAAATGCCTTGAATCGTCAAAAATGCAATAAAATAACGTTTTATAGATTTTGAATATTTATAAATTATTTACATATTTTTAAAAAATCCCATTAAAAATCTATAAAAATCAATATTTTTATAGAATATTTCATATTATTTTCGAAAATACATGAAACATTAAAAATCTCAGAAAAATGTGTAAAATGTATTTTATTGCATATTTCGACGTTTTAAGCGTTTGAGTGCTTTTCTGCAAAACTCTTTTAGCTAAAATACTAGATTTTCACACTTTTAAATAGAATTTACTGCAATTGAAATTTATGGGAAAAGTAAGCAAAATTTATGATTTTCTTTTAGGAAGCTTACTCATAGGTATATTTTATCATAAAATAGTTTTCAGAAAATTCTTGAAAATACTTGAATCGTCAAAAATGCAATAAAATAACGTTTATAGATTTTGAATATTTATAAATTATTTACATATTTTTAAAAATCCATTAAAAATCTATAAAAATCAATATTTTATAGAATATTTCATATATTTTCGAAAATACATGAAACATTAAAAATCTCAGAAAAATGTGTAAAATCGTATTTTATGCATATTTCGACGTTTTAGAGCGGTTTGAGTGCTTTTCTGCAAAACTCATTTTTAGCTAAAATACTTAGATTTTCACACTTTTAAATAGAATTTCACTGCAATTGAAATTTATGGGAAAAGTAAGCAAAATTTTATGATTTTCTTTTAGGAAGCTTATCATAGGTATATTTTATCTAAAAAATAGTTTTCAGAAAATCTTGAAAATGCTTGAATCGTCAAAAAATGCAATAAAATAACGTTTTATAGCATTTTGAATATTTATAAATTATTTACATATTTTTAAAAATCCCATTAAAAATCTATAAAAATCAATTTTTTATAGAATATTTCATATTATTTTCGAAAAATACATGAAACATTAAAAAGCTCAGAAAAATGTGCTAAAATGCATTTATTGCATATTTCGACGTTTTAAGCGGTTTGAGTGCTTCTGCAAAACTCATTTTTAGCTAAAATACTTAGATTTTCACACTTTTAAATAGAATTTCTAGCAATTGAAATTTATGGGAAAAGTAAGCAAAATTTTATGATTTTCTTTGAAGCTTACTCATAGGTATATTTTATCAAAAATAGTTTTCGAAAATTCTGAAATTTGAATCGTCAAAAATGCAATAAATAACGTTTATAGATTTTGAATATTTAAATTATTTACATATTTTTAAAAATCCATTAAAATCTATAAAAATCAATATTTTTATAGAATATTTCATATTATTTTCGAAAAATACATGAAACATTAAAACTCAGAAAAATGTGTAAAATCATTTTATTGCATTTTCGACGTTTTAGAGCGTTTGAGTCTTTTCTGGCAAAACTCATTTTTAGCTAAAATACTTAGATTTTCACACTTTTAAATAGAATTTACTGCAATTGAAATTTATGGAAAAGTAAGCAAATTTTATGATTTTCTTTAGAAGCTTACTCATAGGTATATTTTATCTAAAAAATAGTTTTTCAGAAAATTCTGAAAATGCTTGAATCGTCAAAATGCAATAAAATAACGTTTATAGTATTTTGAATATTTAAATTATTTACATATTTTTAAAAATCCATTAAAATCTATAAAAATCAATATTTTATAGAATATTTCTATTATTTTCGAAAATACATGAAACATTAAAAACTCAGAAAAATGTGTAAAATCGTATTTTATTGCATTTTCGACGTTTTAGACGTTTGAGTGCTTTTCTGCAAAACTCATTTTTAGCTAAAATACTTAGATTTTCACACTTTTAAATAGAATTTCTATGCAATTGAAATTTATGGGAAAAGTAAGCAAAATTTATGATTTTCTTTTAGGAAGCTTACTCATGATATTTTATCTAAAATGTTTCAGAAAATCTTGAAAATGATTGAATCGTCAAAAATGCAATAAAATAACGTTTATAGCATTTTGATATTTATAAATTATTTACATATTTTTAAAAATCCATTAAAAATCTTAAAAATCAATATTTTATAGAATATTTCATATATTTTCAAAATACATGAAACATTAAAAAGCTCAGAAAAATGTGCTAAAACATTTTTGCATTTTCGACGTTTAGACGTTTGAGTGCTTTTCTGCAAAACTCATTTTTAGCTAAAATACTTAGATTTTCACCTTTTAAATGAATTTCTATGCAATTGAAATTATGGAAAATAAGCAAAATTTATGATTTTCTTTAGGAACTTATATAGGTATATTTTATCTAAAATGTTTTCAGAAAATTCTTGAAAATGCTTGAATCGTCAAAATGCAATAAATAACGTTTTATAGTATTTTTGAATATTTATAAATTATTTACATATTTTTAAAAATCCATTAAAATCTATAAAATCAATATTTTATAGAATATTTCATATTATTTTCGAAAATACATGAAACATTAAAAGCTCAGAAAATGTGTAAAATGTATTTTATTCATTTTCGACGTTTAGAGCGGTTTGAGTGCTTTTCTGACAAAACTCATTTTTAGCTAAAATACTTAGATTTTCACACTTTTAAATAGAATTTCTACTGCAATGAAATTTATGGGAAAAGTAAGCAAAATTTTATGATTTTCTTTAGAAGCTTACTCATAGGTATATTTTATCTAAAAATAGTTTTCAGAAAATCTTGAAAATGCCTTGAATCGTCAAAAATGCAATAAAATAACGTTTTATAGATTTTGATATTTTAAATTATTTACATATTTTTAAAAAACCATTAAAAATCTATAAAAATCAATATTTTTAGAATATTTCATATTATTTTCGAAAATACATGAAACATTAAAAACTCAGAAAAATGTGTAAAATGTTAGCATATTTCGACGTTTTAGAGCGGTTTGAGTGCTTTTCTGACAAAACTCATTTTAGCTAAAATCTTAATTTTCAAACTTTAAATAAGAATTTCTATCAAGAAATTTATGGGAAAAAGTAACAAAATTTAATGATTTTCTTTAGGAATTACTTATAGGTATATTTATTAAAAATGTTTTTCAGAAAATCTTGAAAATGATTGAATCGTCAAAAATGCAATAAAATAACGTTTTAATTTTGAATATTTAAAATTATTTACATATTTTAAAAATCCATTAAAATCTATAAAATCAATATTTTTATAGAATATTTCATATTATTTTCGAAAATACATGAAACATTAAAACTCAGAAAATGTGTTAAAATCGTATTTTATTGATTTTCGACGTTTAGAGCGTTTGAGTGCTTTTCTGCAAAACTCATTTTAGCTAAAATCTAGATTTTCACACTTTTAATAGAATTTAATGCAATGAAATTTATGGAAAAGTAACAAAATTTATGATTTTCTTTAGAAGCTTACTCAGGTATATTTATCAAATTTTCAGAAAATCTTGAAAATGCGAATCGTCAAAAATGCAATAAATAACGTTTTATAGATTTTGAATATTTATAAATTATTTACATATTTTTAAAAAATCCATTAAAAATCTATAAAAATCAATATTTTATAGAATATTTCATATTATTTTCGAAAAATACATGAAACATTAAAAGCTCAGAAAATGTGTAAAATGTATTTTATTGCATTTTTCGACGTTTTAGAGCTGTTTGAGTGCTTTTCTGCAAAACTCATTTTTAGCTAAAATACTTAGATTTTCACACTTTTAAATAAATTTCTATGCAATTGAAATTTATGGGAAAAGTGCAAAATTTATGATTTTCTTTGAAGCTTATCATGGTATATTTTATCTAAAAATATTTTCAGAAAACTGAAAATTTGAATCGTCAAAAAATGCAATAAAATAACGTTTTATAGCATTTTGAATATTTATAAATTATTTATATTTTTAAAAATCCCATTAAAAATCTATAAAAATCAATATTTTATAGAATATTTCATATTATTTTCGAAAATACATGAAACATTAAAAACTCAGAAAAATGTGCTAAAATGTATTTTATGCATTTTCGACGTTTAGAGCGGTTTGAGTGCTTTTCTGCAAAACTCATTTTTAACTAAAATACTTAGATTTTCACACTTTTAAATAGAATTTCTACTGCAATGAAATTTATGGGAAAAGTAAGCAAAATTTTATGATTTTCTTTAGAAGCTTAATCATAGGTATATTTTATCTAAAAATTGTTTTTCAGAAAATCCTTGAAAATGCCTAATCGTCAAAAATGCAAAATAACGTTTTATAGATTTTTGAATATTTTAAATTATTTACATATTTTAAAAAACCATTAAAAATCTTAAAAATCAATATTTTTAGAATATTTCATATTATTTTCAAAATACAGAAACATAAAAAGCTCAGAAAAATGTGTAAAATGGC